>JAHXMU010036440.1:0-75731 GCA_019455685.1 Philornis downsi
TTAAAAGAATATAAAATTTCACACGAAAGTAAATTGCAGATAGGATATTAACTTTATTAATAACATTTCAAATTAATTTAAACAAACTTAACATACAAAATTCACTTTTATTTTTGCGACTTTTGATTAGCACAGTCACTTGAAAACTTAAAATAGCAAAAGAAAATGGTTTCAAATTTCATTCAAATTATTTTTAATATTAATTTCAATATTTTAGATCTTATTTGTAAAAAAATTAATAATGTGTTGAGCCTCCACGGTTAAGTATGACTTCGTACACCCGCTTGGGTAAGGAGTCATATAATTTTTTTAAATAATTGAGTGAAATAGCCTGCCAGGGCCTTTTTATTCCTTCAATGAATTCTGCTTCAGTTGAATATTGCCTGCCGGACTCGTACACCTTCCGTGCCAGCCATCCCCAAACATTTTCTATAATGTTTAGGTCGGGCGACTATGGCGACCAAGTCAGCAATTCTACGTTTTGACCCTCAATCCAGGACTTTACAATCCTGGCTGTGTGGATAGGTGCGTTGTCCTGCTGGAACTTCCATTTCAAGGGTCCGAAAATATCCTTGATTGCAGGAAAAGCCGTATTCAGTACATCTTTGTACGCAATGGCATTCATACGGCTGGTTAGAAACTGCAGTTCTATAGTGCCAAAGTAAGTTATAGCTCCCCACACCATGACACCACCCGCACGGCTGTGCAATCGATCTAAAGTATGTTCTTCCTTTCTGAGATCATGGAAGTAGTAGGCATAGCCAGCAGGACCCTCCAAATTGAATTTTTTTTCATCCGAAAAGACTACACGCTCCCACTCCTTGGTCCAGGTCATATTCGATCGACAGAAAACGAGACGTTGCATCTTTCGAAGTTGGTTTAAAGGTGGTTTTTTTTTTAATTTTAGACGCTTTATATGCTTAGCATTCGAAATAACTTTTTGCACAGTCCGAACGCACGCTTTAAAACCAGTTTTTTCTTTTATTTTGGCGGCTGAGTCATGAGAATTAGATGCGTGCCTTAATATGATTCGCTTGTCAGCTGCTGTTATTACTGATGAGGGCCGAATTTTCATGTTTTTCCCATAGGTATCCTCATTGTTTAAATATGAGGTAATAACTTTACGGCTGCGTTTAATATTTTTCGATATTTGAAGAATCGAGTGGACGCACTCCCTGTAAGCCTTTATTTTGCCTTTTTCAGACTCATCCAACGGTTTTCCTTTTCCCATTACTACTTTATTTGATTGATAATTGGTCCCAATAAATAAACAATAAACTTAAACACCCAAACAAGACAGCTTACACGCAAAAACTGACACGAAAGCGAAAATGTGCTAATCGGCTGTCCCAAAAAAATGCATGCATTTTTTGTCACACTTCAAAGAAAAAAGCATACCAAAATAACGGTACACTTCCAGAGCTCACACTTATTCTTAGAATGAGTGAAAATGATGAAGAATAAAAGAAAAAAAATAATGAGTATGAAACATATTCAGAGTAGGGAGTTATTTGCCTTTAAACTGATAGGTTAGAGAGTGTGCTAATCGGTTGTCGGGCAGTGTATTTTCTAAAGTGATTTCCGTTCTTGTATGGATATCTTTCTACCGGAAAGATATCACCCACTATGTCTCATTTTCGTACATATTTTATCAAGATTTTCGACAATTACTAAAAAATCTTAAAAATATGTGTTTCAAAATAGAGTAGATTTGGCTTTTACTAAAAAAAAACGGAATAAATGGTAGTATGCAGACCTCTGTTTAATGCCCTAATGCTGATACCTCTGAAATTGTCTTCTTGTCGCCAAGCTAATTTTAATTTATACCGTTTTGTAGAAGATTAATGTTCTTTTTTTATAAAAAGCACTATATCTCTTTTCGTTTATGCTCTTCCTAAGATCTGTCATAGTTGAAAACATTTATTTAAAAAATTTTGTTGTATGTTGTGTGCCAAGTTTCAAGAGGTGAGCCTTTAAAACAACAAAGATATTGAGTAATAACTTTAGTATAAGAAATACTGTAAATTCTGTGGTGTTGAATGGGCTGATTTGTAAAATGTCAACTATTTTAAATGGGGTACAATTATGGCAATATTTTATATAAATAAAAAAGGATTCAATATTTTGATAAACCCTGCGTTTCTTTAATTTAAATCAAATTTAGAAAGCTAGACAAAAAAGTTTTACAAAATGGGTGCTTTGATAGAATACCTTATTTTTGCTTTTAACTTATTTCTTGAAGTGTTCCTTCTATAAAGGTACACGAACTTCACCGGTACAAGTCTAACTGGTTAAAAAAAGCTACTTTAATGCCACTACAATATCGCATTTTATGCACAATTTTCTTTGTCTTAAAAATATCTCAACTTTGCTGAACTGTATAAACTAAATTAAGCTTGAAATTATTGAAATTTTAGAGCTGAAATCAGTTCTTAATCGAAAGCTATTAACTTTTTTGCAACATATTTTCTTTACTTTTCTTTAAAGTGGGAAGCTCGTCCATATTCCATTCATGTAATGCAAAGAAATTTACCTCTTATTCCCTGTGAATGTAAGTAAAGGGTGTCCCAACAAGAACGCAAGATTTAAATTTTAGATAAAACACAGATATTTAAAAATAAATCGTGAAACTTTATTATATCGTAAAGTAGACAGAATGAGGTTATGTATGGAACAACACATCGGGCAGATGGCCGCCGCGGCTTTGCTGTCACGCACGCGATCTTTTAATGAAATTTTCAATGACCGTTTTGCATAAATGCTGCGGTATTTCATTAATGCAGCGTCCAATTTCCTCTTTTAAGACTTGAGTCGTCGTCGGCTTATTTGTGTAAACCATCGACTTCAAAAAACCCCAAAGAAAAAAGTCTAATGGTGTTAAATCGCACGATCTAGGCTGCCAATTCTGGTCTCCAAAACGCGAAATAACACGACCGGGAAATGACTGATGCAGCAATTGAATTCTTTTTTTGTAAGTAAGTGTAGAAGCTTTTACAGCTATAGATAGAATAGAAATTGAGCTTAGAAAAGGCATCGAAAATAGCTAATATTGCTTGCCATAAGTCTTTTATGAGTATTGTTGAATAAACCAATTCATTATGGTCATCCTAATTACTTAAGGTTGTTGACTTCGTCTTCTGGAATATCTCATTAATACATATGGTTATTCTAATTACTTATGGTTATTGGCTTTGTCTTCTAGAATATCTCATATATGCTGGTGTACTTTGTGCACCCTCATACAACATTGCTGTACCACAATTTTAATATAAAAATGTGTTTTTTTTTTTTTTGGATAAAGTACACAGCCTCAAATTACCCCACAAAATATTGTCGCTATTAATGTTGGGCATCCTTATGGATTGAACATGTGTGCCTGATGTATCCTGTTACATAAATGTATCCTTGCCACTTTATCAAGTGCAAATTATATTTATTTATTTGTGTGATTACTTAAATTACAGAAGGTTGTAAACACAATTTTAAGTTTGTGTGGGACTTCAAAAACAAAATGGACCATTCCTACCCTTCGGGGGGGAGGAAAGGATCATATTTCCTTGCTCAATTTGTTGTTTTTAATATCCCACTGGTCTGTTGATGCTCTGATATATGAGCAAAGAAGTATTTTTAATAGTTCGTGAGTATTACATTTCCTCAGTCCATGTGATTTCACAGAAAGTTAAACGATACTCTGCACATGCTGGAAGAATGACAAAGGAGCCAGTTCATTGTGTAAAACGAAATGCAATTAAAAGTTTTCATTGGAAATTATTTCACAGAGAATTGTGAATGTATTATGCACGTATTCTAGAGGAGGTAAAGTGGAGAAGCATAAATATATTCTACATTTAATTGGATAAAATAAAAAATATCCTTCAGAATTTCTTTCATTGACTTAAAAGGAATGTACTTAATATTTTTTTATTTCCATTATTAACAGCGAATTCTGTTTAAAAATGTAATTAACTCAATTACAGAAGTAGTTTCCTTCTCAATTGTAATTATTAAGCAAATTTGTCGTTTCAATGCATGACGAACATTACTGATACTTTCATTAATATTACTCATACGTGATGAAAGGCTTTGATGTGTACCAAAAAGATTCCAATGAAACTGCTAATGGGAATGTAATTAGATTCATCTCTCATAAATTGTATTTGTGTGAATGGTGTTCTTCGTAATTTTCCATAGTACTCATTCGTTGAGCCTCTTGGCGAATCAGTTATATTATTTTCTTCATAACACTCATACGTCATATTTTCTCATATTCACTGTTATGTGACAAGAATACGAGTATACACTGTAGGAACGTAGCATAAATTCATTCATTACATAAAACTTAATCTTGCGATGGTGTGTTTCATATTAAGTCAACGGATATACTCATATGATGTAAATAAAGAGAAAAGGAATTCCGAAGAAATTCGAAGATTTCGTGGAAAAATGTTAAAGGATTTCCCACACTTAATGCCGCCATTCAAAGAAACGTGAATTGCGGAGTGGCTGGAAGTTAAACATTAAATATCAATAAATGGCTTTGTTTAGCCACTGGTATCACAAGTACTGAATTAGGTCAAATCCATGCAGTTGCATTCTCCAAATTTCTTCCTTTGTTTGCTACTTGATGTAATAAAAACAAATGAAAGCAATTGAGGTTGATCTAGTCCTGCCCAGAAAGTAATTTCAGTCAGAAAGTAATTTCTTTTAACAGAGATATTTACGAATTCGGTAAATTTCTTAAAGGACAACTTTGCTCAAAATTGTTTATACCTTCTCTTAATTATGCAAGTCAAAACTATATTAACCAGGTAGAAATATTTCAAGTATTATGTGACCATATGTGTGGCATGACTGTCTTTAGTAGCTGAAAGACTTGATAAGTATCTTTATGAAACTTCTTAAACTTTGGCATGGTTAGAATAATTTGGTTTAAATATGAAAGGTCTTGTTCGATTACCTGTTTCCATTTCAAAAAAGAAATTCCATTATGCCCCCTTCGTAGACACCTGCGTCATTATTGATAAATAACATGTGACAGTCGATTTTCGCATGATTTTCTTAAGGCGAATTTTCCGCCAACTAAATTCACCATAGACAGGAGCAGGTTGTAGCCACATGATGTCAAATCCGGACTATAAGGTGGATGCATAAGAACCTGCCAACCAAACTCCCGGAGTTTTTAACAAATGACTATTGATATGTGTGGTTTAGCGTTATTTGAATGCATTACAATTTCTCTACTATAGAAAAATGCTTCTAAGAGATTGTTTCATTTAGAAGATCTAATTATCGACAGTACAGGTTCGAGTTTGGCTATAGGAGAGCACAGTAGGTAATTCCCTGTTAAACCCTACTAAACGCATAGCAAAACTTTCCTGATCATCAATCCTGGCTTGGCCACTGTTTGCACAGCCTTACGCGATTCCGCAGTGGCTGCTTGTCAGAAGTTGACATTACGAGTCATCATCTGCTTCATAAGTGGATTGATTTTATTGTGGTTTAGTAGCGATTTGCAAATAGAAATTCAGTCTATGGGTTAACTCACATGGCAGCCATATATCAAGCCTCAGCTTGTATCCAACCTTATTCAAGTGATTCCAAACAGTTTTGTTGTGCAATTTTCAGCTATTGGGCAATTAAAACAGTGCTTACATGATGGTTAAACTTGATGATTTCCATTATTCTAGTGATATTTTCGACAAGTAGCTTTCCAAAACGTAACATATTTTTGCCATAAAAATTACCGGAGTCAAATCGATGAAACAAGAATTGCACATGATTGGTTCTTACAGCATCAGGACGATAAACGACAAGAAACAACATATTTATTTGCATCTTATTATTAATATATGGGAGAGCTTCTCACATTCAGTGAGCTTAAGCGCATTTTATTTTTGAACTCACCTAATTGGACCTGCAGTTTAATGCTAAATTTTAACGTCACAGTTTAAGAAGCCTTTACCAGACTTGTTGATTACTCGACTATTCGGAGTGTTCGTCAGACACATTGAAGTGACCGCCGTTTAAATAATGATAATGGCTGTATTTGGGATTTAAGCCATGATCATGTGAATGACAGTCACATAAACGTTTTTCACATTTTCAGCTGACTAACTTGCTTTTATCGAAGAAAAAATTTAAAACACGGCATATTTTTTTCTTTGACGGTGCCCACCTTTCATGCGAGCTCAAAATCATAAAACTGCTTGAGTGGTTTTCTGAGCATGAAAATTTAGTTTTCTAATACCCGGTCGCATTTAAAAGAATCGATATACAGATAAAGCCATCTATTGGAAAAATAATGAACTTCCTCTTACTACACCTTAATAAAAATTTCTGTTTTAGTGGCCCGCTAAGTAGGTATGGCTTATACTAATAATTTAACGTTGTTTATACGTCATGTGTTCAAGTTTAATGATATTTCCGAAATGAAGTTTAATAAACGATTTCGAAGAAATTTTGGGGTTTCTTACAGAAATACATGTTTATAATATTACTGCGATTTTCGGCCGTTGCTAGTCTGGTTGCAATGCAGATTTTCTCGAAGTCTGGGGAATTATTGAGATTTTTATATTGGAGGAATCATATGTTGATCAGTATTAATTACATATTGAAATATTTAGGATTTTGAGAGTTTTAATTACTAAAATCAAAAAAACATGTATTTGTTTAACTCAATGGAATAATAAAATTTTTACTGAAATTTTTGTAAATAGCGAACTCTTGCAACTTTGTAAGCTAAATAGTTTTTTGAGTATGAAATTTTGTCTTTCTAATGCTATTTTATATAGCCCGATCGCATTTACACGAATCGAGATACAGAGAAAGCCATCTATTGGAAAAATGATGAACTTCTTCTTGTTAAAATATATGTAAAAATATCTGTTTTAGTGGTCCTCTAAGTAGGTATGAGTTATATTAATAATTTTACGTTGTTCATACGTCATATGTTTTAGTTTAATGACATTCTCGGAATGAAGTTTAATAAACGATTCGGAAGAAATGTTGGATTTTCTTACAGAAATTAGGAAGAGATTTTCGACCGTTGCTCGTTTGGGTGGCAAACCGCTCTTCCCGATATATGGGGAATACTATTATTAAGATTTCTTTGTTGCAGAAAGCATATGTTCATATTGAAATATTTAGGATTTTGAGTTTTTAATGATTGAAATCACAAAAAAGTGTATTTGCCTGACTTGATGGCATAATAAAACTTTTCACTGGAATTTTTTCAAAAAGCAAATTGTTGCCATTTTATAACCTTTGTATACCCAAAACCATATAACAAAATTCATCAGGCAAATTTAAACAGAATTTGTGTTTAATATATTCCTATTCTTCGATATTTCATTTAGATAACTTCGATTTAACAAAATGACGCCACGTTTATATGCATTTCAAGTTCTTTGTTGTCTAACGTATGTGATAGAATCCATTTCATTTATTCTGCACAGGGATGCAGAATAAAATTGTTCAACTTACACAATGGTTCATATAGGTATATGTAACTACGACCTACATCTCGCTTCTTTCTTCGTCCTTTACGTACAGCAGCAATTGAAATATTCATGAAATACTGGAAAATATTTTCCCACAAACTTGTAGTTAACCATCCTCCAGTCCACTTTAAATGCAACAAATTACTCGTACCGTTAACACAATATTGCAGAAACTCGCATTTAATTATTTGTCTTAATCAGATTAATGCATTACAACGTCATCTGCTTACCTGTATTGCACATCCACCTCAACTATACTACTATAGAATTTATACCTCATTTAGATTATCAGGCAACAGGTTGTTTTGTTAAACATTTTAGCGACATGTTGCTGATTTGCTCGGAATTGTTTGCGCATGTCAGTAAACTTCGTTGTTGTTGGAGAAGAAGTTGCTGAAGCAAAACGTGTAATGTTTAGAATAACATCATTTAAAAAAGAGAAATGTTGAGGCAGCATTTTATGCATGCAAGTGTTTGTGTTGTGCCAAACAGTTTAATTGTATCCGAAAGCAGTGCTATTCTACAAAGTTAAAGCCACTAGCTGTGAGACATTGTTTCCAAAATCTTCTTTTAGCTCAATACACTTTTTCCAGTGTATACCCTGTATACAATAGCTTCTATACCCAGTTTATAGTAAGAAAACTCCAAGCTCCTTAAATTAACCATCAATGGCAGACTCCACCTCTTCAATGTTGGCAAATCTTCTACCACCGGACCATTTTTTCAAGTTTGGAAATAGGAAATAGTTGGAGGGAGCTTAATCTAGCAAATCTTTCCATAATTTTATCACCTAAACGCTGCAATAATTTAGCATAATATCTGCTGTTGATGGGTTTTTCTTTCTGAAGATAATCAATAAAAGTAATCACATGAACACCCAAACAAACAGACGCCATGATCTTGCCAGCAGATGGAACTGTCTTCGCTTTCTTTGGACACGATTCTCCCATTCCAATCCACTGCTTTAACTATTCTTTTACCTCAGTTGCAAAGTTGTGGGTCCATTTTTCATCAACGTTTCTAAATCGTCGCAAAAATTTGGCTTTATTGCGGTGAAACATTGCCAAACACTCTACTAAAACATCGTTACGACACGGTTCTAGCACTACTAAAAGCAAGCGCAGCACCCATCTTGCGCACAGCTTCCTCATCTTCAAATCTTCGGTCAATATACGATGTATAACACTTTTAAAAATGCCTTGCATTTCAGTTAGCTCACTCATCCTCAGAGGAAGATCATCCACTGCCATTTTGTGGGTTTTCTTAAAAGTATCCGGCGTGGCCACTTCAATCGGTCGACCACTACGGTGTCTGTCCTGGCAGCCCGCACGGCTTCGTTTAAACTCTACTAACCAATATTTTTCAGTCGTAAAGTCGTAGAAGCGGTAGAACCTTTCTCACCTTCAAATCCCTTACGAGTTATAGCACTTTCTAAAATTCCTATCATTTCAGCTAGCTCACGTTCCATCAACCGACGGTCACCCAATACAATTTCAGAGATTTTTTTAATCGTGTACGGCTCGTATGGCCTCTTTTAAACTCCGCTACCCAATACTTAACAGTCGTGAACGAAAGAACAGACTATCTTAGAGTTTGGCTTTAGTATTCGTTGGACTGAGTTCTTTCAAAGGGAAATATTGTATTACATAACGATGATCAATTTTTACCCTGTTTGCAAATTCACTGAGATCGTTCACTTGTGATGGCTCAAATAAAAATACTAAACAACATGGCACCTTGAAACGTAAAACATATGTTTTATAAGATTGATTGGAACCATCTATAGATCAGATCAGTTGTTTTTGGGGCAGCCCTCGTAAAACAGAAACTATCAATTTTTGACTGCTTCAGTGCAGATGCCGTCTTTGTCGATATGTACAGTTTAGAGGTACAAATTGAGTATCAACTAATTTAATTTTAAATTATTAGAAGTAAGTTTGAACGCTGTAAGTTTATGCAATAATAAAATCAAAGTAAATGAAATACACTGATTGAAAAAAAGTTATATGCATTTCTTATTGTAGCGCGATTGGTGCTCCATTCTGTAAAAAGATATCGGTAACACCATTAAGGCAATTCTATTGATGACCTAAAATAACATACAATTTTTAGTATGATACTCGTATATATCATACGTCCTAGAGCCCTAATAACAAATTAATATTAATCATACGTTCTGGGAAATCAATTGTAGCTTTCATTAAAGTTACTCCTAACAGTGCAAGCCAATTAGTTGCCATGAAGCAAAATAGAGACCGTTTAACTTTACAATATTCTCTACTTTTCAGTATATTTCTGATTACATCATTCAACAGCTTCCTTATCTATAAAGACCAACAGAAAAGTTATTTGTTTCTCTATTTTCAAATACGAGTTTATACATAAATAAAAAAATAGATGGTCCTATGCTTACTGTCAAAGCAAAATTAACATTTCTGTTTAAATTTCCAAGGGCTCTCAAAAGATTCCCATTCAAGACTACAAATATATAACATTGATTGGATTTCAAAGATGCTGAAAATATAGCTGATAACAAATAACTTAATGACAGAAGCTCTTGTTCGTATTTTCTGAAATATTTGTAGTTTCTTATTTCTTCTTCGGCTAAAAAACAGAAACTACAACTATCAACCAGTTTGAGCAGTTAATGTGAAAGAAAGAAATACTTTAATGCCTTAAAGTAATTTATTTGCTCAACATAAACAACAAGGAAGAACCAACACATTTAGATGTTTGTTTATATGTGCGTGAATAGCTCGCAGTTGTAGGGTAGTACTGGTGTGGTAATAAAGTAGTTGTAGGATATAATTTACACTCTCACGCAGTCACACACATATATATATACACACGGGCTCACATGCAGCGTGAATCATATATTACACATTCGACGTAAGTTATACGCACATAAACGCCATCGAGGATGTGTATTTTGCATAATTATTGTTGCGTATGTGTTTACTTACTAAGCAACGCAAATTTCAAACATTGATTTACTCACAGGAAGGACTCGCAACTCTAGTTTTATATACGCAGGGTTTTGCTAATGGGAATAATGGAACTTATCAATGTATGATATAACGTTATATTGTTGCTGGATAGTATGTTAACACACTCGCTAACAGACTTTTCCGCAAGCGAGTAAAGGCAACTCATGTGAGGCACAAATAATGGCCCCTAAGGAACTATTGGCAGCTCATGGTATTGTTGTCGCGCCACTAAAGAAAATAAGAGATTAACAAACTGGTTCTAAGCAGTAAAGTGAATTTATATCACAGCTAATTACTGCAATTAAATCATATCATCTCGAGGCTTTTCACAACTTGGCCATATTTTGAAGGGGAACGTGATGATTATAAATGAAATGAATAACTTAAAGGGAATTTGATGGCTGTTGTAACCATAAAAACTTGGATTAGCTCTAATATTCTGCAGCTACAATAGAATTGAAGAATAGAATAGAAGAATCAACAAGCAAGTGATGAAATTTTGCTTAGCTTTTTGATGGAAATAGAATTTGAGGTCTTGGAAGTAAAAATCGAAAATCCGAATGGATGTGAAACCATTACTGATTTTGATTTTTTAAATATTTGATTTTCTTCTAAGTCAAGATACGATTGCATATTTGCTGCCCTCATAGTTAATCAACTGATTTATCTATCAACAATTATGTGATCATGTACTATGACGTACGTAATAGGGAAGCTGACCTTATAAAAGATTATAATCAGAATCAGTACGTCCAGATTAATGAAAATAAAAGTTCGCTGAAGACAGTTGTTGAAAGTAGTTAATCCTGCCCATGGATTGGGTTGAAAAATGCATTTTATAAAGTAAAGTAAATTATGAATTATAAATTATGAATTGAATTGAATTTTTGGAAAATTGAATTGAATTGCATTTAATTAAATTGTACTTTTTCAAATTACAATCGCATTATATCAAATTACACTGGATTAAGTTGAATTACATTGAATTGCTTGTATTAAACAATTTGTAAATATTAAAAATTGCAAAAATTAACTACTTATTTGATTGTGTGAAAGCCCCTTCAGACAACCATGTAACTATAAAAAACCCCAATTTTGTTAAGCCCACATCACAACCCAGCGAGGCACGGAAGTCTCCTCGTTGAAATCAGCGAGATACTTGTCCTTTTTCCGCCAGCCGCTCAACGGACCACTACGCCAGCCGCTCTCAACTGTAGAATAAAACCTGAAATAATGTAAGTTAAGCGTTATATTTTCCTCTCCTTTAGTACAAAACCCCCTCGTAAGTATACACATACCGCTAAGAACCTAAGTTCTTCCACAAAACCTCTAATCTCTCTCACGGAACCTAAGTTCCAAATTAAATCTTCAGACCAAATCTGACAGATTTACACTCTAGCATTTGCATTTTACAACAGTACAATGTGGAGTTTCACAAAGAAGTGTGTTGGCACCACTATTATTTAAAATATACGATGCATTACGCCATGGTAATCGAAGAAAACAGTGAGCAAAACCATGACATTTGATCGAACTTGGCGTGCTTTTTTTTCGGCGTGCACAATTCGCCACCAGCTATGACATTTTTAAGCGAATATGGATCATCGTTGACGTCATTCAACAATTCCTGAGCGATGCTCATGCGACTTTGTTTTTGGTCAAAATTCGGCAATTTTGGAACAAACTTCGCTGCCATACGTTTCATGCCCAAAATTCCGGAAAAGACTGCATGGCATGAGCCAACCGATGGCGATATTTTCAGCAACTTCTCTAATTGTGATTCGACGATTCTCCATAACAATTTTCTTTACTTTCTCAACATTTTCATCTGTGGTTGATGTGCTAGGGCGTCCAGTGCGAGCGTCGTCATTCACATCTTCTCGACCTTCTGTGAAAAGCTTGTACCACGTAAACATTTTTTTTTTACTCGGAGTACTCTCATCGTATGCCACTGTCAATATGTCAAGTGTTTCTGAGCATTTAATTCCATTTTTTACACAAAATTTGATTCAACTTCTTTGATCCATTACTTTCGATAGCCGAAAATCGCCAAAAACCCAAAGCATGTGTCTTATTTATGCCTCTCACAAACAAACTAAGCATGCTGTATGGATAAAACCGTCAACATATTTTCGAGACGAGTGTACCAACATAAAAAAAAATAATAATCGAAAGTCGAATTTACGTAGCCCGCGAAATTTGAAAATTCGCCCTATTTTTTAACACACCTCGTATATCAATGATATAAGCAATCTGGGACTAACTAGGAAACTTTTCATGCATACGGATTACATACTCTTATGCGTTCTGTATCCTTACAAACAGAATTTAGTTCTGAAAACTTTTATTGAAAGCGATGGTGCTCTCATATCTTAATATGCTAGATTCAACAGATTAATGTTAAATGTTGGTAAATAAAATATATAAGATTAAGACCGTTGCCGGTCCATATTGATAAAATGGAGATTTGAAAAGTTTCTAGTATAAAATATCTTGGAATTCATTTTCAAAATAATTTAAACTGGAAACACATACTGAAAAACTAAGATCTATGTGAGCGACTATAATCGGTGTTTTATACAAACCAAGACAAAAAAAAAAAAAAAGTTTGATGAAAGAACAAAGATTTTAATGTGTGAATCGCTCATACAAAGTCATCTTACCTATTTGCCTTTTATATATGGATATAAAACAAATTCTGATTTGAAATTGTTGCAGGTTTTGCAGAACAAATCCCTCAAAAATGTATTTAATCTTCTCACTACGTTTTCTACTTTGATATCGTACAGAGATTTTGCACAAAATGTTTTACCATTCTATAGCTTGTAAGGATGTCCCAACAAGAACGCAAGATTTAAATTTGGCGTCATTTGAAGTGTCATTGCTTGACATTTGAACAATTGTTATTGTTTGCTAGCAGAAAGTAAGAGGTTAGTAAAAATGAAGCGCTACACGAATGAACAACGCATTCTCATTGTAAAATTATTTTATCAAAATGGTGAAAGTTTTGCGGCTACAGTTCGCAAATTGCGATCAATTTGGGGTCACAATAATGCTCCAAAAGAGTTAATTGTAAATAGATTAATGGATAAATTTGACAAAACTGGGTCTGGCAGTGATGTAAAGACAACAACGCGCCTTCGACCAGGTCGATCGACCGAAAATATCGCAGCTGTACGTGATGATGTCGCTCAAACTCCATCCACCTCAATTCGACACCGAGCTCAGCAAATTGGTGTCTCCAAATCCACTATGCAGCGAAGTTTGATGAAAGATTTGACATGATAATGCTGATCTTGCCGATAAAATCATCTTCAGTGACGAGGCCCATTTCCATCTTAATGGCTTCGTCAATAGGCAGAATTGTCGCATTTGGGGTGAGGAAAATCCTTTTGCAGCATTTTTGTATATCCTGTTAATATTTAAATGAAATATTGTACACAACAGATTAATTGCCGTAGATTAGTCCCAATAATGTCCTAGGGGCGCTGAGGCATACACCTGCTATAATATACGTTTATTTAATCATTATTTTATAAAGCTAATGAAATTGCTGTTTTAAATTTGAAATTTTTCTGCAGATATAAGTTTATAATTTGCAAATGTTTTGTATTTGTATTAATTATTGTTATATTTTGTAAAGAAAGAAAGAAACTAACTTGTGCTACTGTGCAGGCCGTTTTGTTTTTGAACTAAAGAAACCGTTGCACAAGGATCAAGAAATTTATAGAAGTGGCGAAAAAGTCCGAAATGTGTGGGGGAAACATGAGAAGAATATTTCCAAAAATTGTTTTCTGGTAGATTTCCTTCAAGAGGGACACTAGAAACTTGGAAAAATGATCCTTTAATACATAAAATTCGTAGCAGTTTCTTTGTGATTCGCGACACTCAGCCGTAGAATCGAATATTCGATAAATGGTATTATTACAGCTGGTGATGAAGCAGGAGTTTACCTATTTGGCATGCAACGTGGTCAACAAGTTTTGAAATTGTGGCTTCCAACTAAGCCTAAACCGAAAAAAACACCTTAAAATCGATTAAAGTCAATTGAATGTTAATTTTTGTATGCTGGGAATTCTTGACAGAAGATTAGGATTATAAGAATATTTATTATAAGAATATTTACTGGGTATTACGCTGCATGTGGGGGAAGAAATTTGTCGAAAAGTTTAGATATGTGGAATGAAAAGTCATGGATTTGCCCTACGATGACTCCCTGTGATAAAGCTGTTATTGTGAATGAATTAGTGACCAAAATTCCTACAAACATCATTGAGCAACCAACGTATTTATTTGATATGACTGCTGCTGACTTTCTCCTCTTTTCAAACCACAAATTACTACTTTGAGCCTCCCTTTTGCAGTTGACGGACGACATAAAATAGAATTCACTTCAAGAACTGAAATCTATTCCTTATAATAATAAAACGCTTTGGTGATTAGTTTATTAATTATTTACAAATTCGCAAGGCAATACAATAAATATCAATGAATAATAAATATTTTACCTAGTAATTTGTTTAAGCAAACTACAAGATTTTTGAAAATTTATTATGTTAAACTTTCCATACCCTGAACATATCATACCTCTGGCAGCAGTTTTACCTGACTAACCATATTAGACTCCATTTCACCGCAGATATTTTGCTCATCAATCTGAAAATTGGATTCGTATTTCTATCATATCAGTGCACAGCTGCAAATTGTGGCCTGCAGTTGGTGCTCCTATGATCTATTCACAGTTTGCAACCTTATGGAAGCAAACATTTGAACTTTGCGAACATTCTTCGTCCATCGTTTGAGTGTTTATGTGAAAATCAACCAAATGAAATGATAGAGTTATATTTCCTATAAGTTCTACTAAGAGCGACATCAACCTCACTAGTCTCTACAAACTGTAGATATGCATAAAGTACTCTCATCTAGTTGTTAAATTCCATCTGGATTTCATAACTAAAATACCAGGACATAACAACAGCACCGTCAATGTCCAAAGGAATTCACATCCTGGCTGTGAAGCTCGTATTGGAATAAAATGAATAAAGATAGTTGGGACTAGTGAACGGGGTGTTGGGCAGAGTAAAGCTTTTTAATTAACGTTAAAGTAATGAGTTGTGGAAACCTGTATCTTGACTTGGCCAAAGAGGCAGCTTCTAGAGAAGTGGAAATAAATATTTTATGTTACAAGAGACTATTTGCCATGGTAGAGGTTAAGAATTGCTATAGAAATTATTACAATATAATTAAAATTTATTTGCTTTTCTTTGTCTACTTTCACATTACCTCCTCTCATGCGGGTACTTAAAAACTGATAGGATTTTCCCTGGACATCGTAGGAGCACTAGTATCGGTGCATGTGTTGCAGTGAGCTGTAGTGTCATGACAATTAATTTAATTTATGATTTGTTAACAACATTTATCTTATGGCAAATTGTCTAAGTGACCCCGTTTCACTAGTGATTATTAGCAAAAAGTGGAACATATGCACTATTATTTGCAGGACAAACTCATAAATTGTGATTGCAATGACAATTGGAAGGCAAACAAATATTTAATTGTTTAAATACAAATTTAAGGCGGGATTCTTTAAATGTCGCTCGCAAAAGATTGATTAGTTTGTAGTGAAAACAATCATTTTTCGTACAATTATGATGAAAGAGTATGGAAGGGAAAGTATTTCATTAATACAAATAACAACAAGCACGGAATACAAAAACTTATAAGGGTATACTAAACGTTTTTCCTATTGAGTAGTTAGTAATATTTGTAATTACATTCAATAATTGTTAAGGCTATAAATCACTAAATTACAAAAAATTTTGTTTACTTTTTATTCGACCGACATTGCTCAATTTCGAACTTAGAATTGCTCTGAATTTGGATCGAATTTAAGTAGGCAGAAGGAGCGTTGCTTCCTTCGTCCTGCTTTCAATGTATACGTCCATCCTAGAAAATACAAAATGAGCGTACAATTCTACGCTAGAGGCATATTAAAATTATCATTACATTTATAACAATAAGAAATGCCTGGTATATAATAAAATATACATATTCTTGATCGTTGCAAGATGATGACATTCTAAACATATCCGTCAATTCGCTCATTCTCATATCTGTTGAAAGCAGGACAGAGATAGCACCATTCCATGTCAACGATTTAAATTTGGCTCATATTCACAGCAGTTTCATTTCAAAATTTAGCAAAAATCGGTCAACTAAAAAAAGAAATTGCGCATACAAGAACTGAACCCACCAAAATTTTCATGATTTTTTTAAAAACATCTACAAACTATTCATTAATTAATAGCAGTATTATTAAATACTGTGTTAATAAAGAACCATTCCAAGTCCTTACCATGTCTTTATTTATGGAACTGCTTTAATTGTGAGCGTAGCTATTGAAAAATGTATAAACACATTCACTTTTGCTGGAGGAACGATTTAAAAATTAGTAATTAAAATACAAAATATTTAAATCATATAAATTCATCATATCGCCTTCCGAGCTAATAGATTTATGTCAACATATAATCTAATCATCACAACATTTTCCAAACAAATTTTCCAATTTTCGCCTCGAATTGCCCATCTCCATTCTCCATCGATTGAAAATGCGTGCCGCCATCTACATTCTCCATCGATTGAAATGCGTGTCTTGGGACGTATCATGCGAATACGTTGATTTTTCGATGGAATTATTTAACATTTTATCCAGAAATTCATTCACAACGATAACCCATGAGTTTGTTTTTCCAAAAATCTGACCTCTTTTGAAAAATCTTGCTCTCACAAATGCCGCAAAACGCCCAAATACTATTTCTTAATTACCATTTGGGCTTCTGGCAAGATGTCTGAGTGCAAAACTCCGCGATAAGCAAAGGAGCAAAGCCTGCATTACGTTGATTTTTAATGGAATTTGAAGTGACTTTTTCGGTTTCGACATGGTTCGAAGTTAGTTGACTGGCTTGCATATTTAACTCATAAATCCATATCCCAAAAATTCGGATAACTTTCTGTAGGAACGGCCTTATTTACGGTGCTGGTTACTGAACAATTCAAACAAATTTATAATTTGACTGGAAGGATATGAGAAGGTGTTTCTAACAAGTTCACTTATAACACAATGAGGCCATACATTGTCCTTTACACTTTAGGCCGCAAGTGTCATACATGTTCAAAATCAATGAAGGAAAAAAGCTTAACCTTTCAAGAACTGAACCCATCTTTACAATGACTGAAGGTTGCAGTGCTTTTCCGAGAACTTTATCATTTATTCATCGATTAAACGCAATGTATGTTGGTATAAGAGGCTATTAAAAGGACTTTTTAAAAATGTATAATATGTTAAATAAATGAAGAAAAATTTATTTATATGTATTAAAAAAAAAAACGTCAATAGATTTTCATAATTTAGCAACATGCGCCACAGTGGCTGGCTGTCTCTGTATACCCAATTGTTTTGAAAATTCTTTGAAGAATACAAATAATTAACATCCAATTCTTATGCGGTCTCATTTCAAAATTCAAATTTCTGGATTCAAAATTCAGAAACAAATCTCATTCTGCTTGATGCATTTATAAATAATTAGTAAATACTGATTAAAATGATACAAATTTCTTTAATTTACTCTGCAGAATACATCCCGTGTTTCTACGTACTCGTATGTGGCTGTAAAATATTCATTTCATATCAATCCTCTCACATCAACTTCCATACGAGTTTACATCACTTGGCAGCAAACAAATGATTCACTCTGACGTATTCATTAATGCGTTGCATTATGAAAACTCCTCATTTACGGGCAAAATTGATAATAAATCTACAAAAGCGCTTAAATGTGGTTAAAACACATCAGCCAGAAACCATTGCTCACGCTTACAATCAACGTGAATGATGATTACTTTCATTATTGTGTACAAATAGTGCGCAAAAAAAAAAAGGCAATTAAACGAGAAAGAAAAAACAATCATGCAAGGAATTGTTTATAAAAGTTATGAGTTATGATGCCTCACATATACATTAACATATCCACATAGCAAGCCTGAGTGGATGGACATGAAGTCATGTGTACGAGTACATGAATATTTTCTCACATTCACATGTAGAAACACATACATTTATGACTGTGACTGGAAAATACACTCATCGTTACTAAGAGAAAAAAAATCATAGTATACGCACAGGAGTTCGATTGAATTAAATGGACAGGCGTACAATTGAACAGTCACTTTATGAACGGAGTATATGGAGTCATAGTCAGTTACGTGGAGGCGTTAAAATTGATTTTCTCATATGCATAATATATCAAATTATGTTATTTTTGCGCTGAATATCTTCTAATTTGTTGTTATGGCCCATCAAATTGCCTATTATTTGTTTGCAGTTTCTTACTGCTTCTATCAAATATAGAATGGTATTTGATAAATGCTTTTAATTGGCAATATTATGAAAATTCAGAAAAAATATCAGTTTTCAATGAACCAATTGTGGATCAATTCGTTCTAATTGTAGGATAAGCAAATCATATTATTATGGATGATAGGATGTAAACTTATCAGCATATAAGGACAAAATATCTACTTCTTACACATAATACTCGTATATCATTGTTCGTATTTTTTATTATTAAACTGGTACTTTCCTGTATCTGTACAATAGTTCTTATTTAATGAATAATTGATAAAATTGTCTAAAAACATTAAAAATGTTCATTATTCCAAAGATGAATTCAGTTCGGGTAAGGGCAAGTTCTCTCCTCATGGACAGATTTCGTTCATCTGACACCTATGATGAAGCAAAGTCTTTATTTCTTCATGAAGCAGTCTTCTTCATCATAGATGTCTGGTAAACGAAATCTGTCCATTAGGAGAGAACTTGCCCTTACCCGAACTGAATTCATCTTGAACTCTCATTATATAAAATAATATTAGGTGCGCAACTAAGGTCCCGCTGTTCGCCAATAGATGGCGCCAGCTTTAAGTGTTAGTCGATTCCGTCATAACCTAAACGTCATGAGCCAAGCTTAAGCACATGTTAAACATACCGCCTCGACACAATAGTGATTTTCTTTTGACATCATATTCTTTTGGTTGTGTGAATATGTATGATTTTGTGTCAAATAATTGCTATATGGGGGAAGTATTTATTTTCTTCTTTCAATCGAAGAAAATAGCGGCTGAAGCTCATTGAGAGCTTTAAGTGAAATAACATGTCGAGATTGGTTGCGTCGCTTTAAAGGCTGTGATTTTGATGTTGGAGACCGATCGCCTGAAGGAAGACGAAAACGTTTCGAAAACACTGATTTGACGGCATTGCTTGAAGGAGATCCGTATCAAACGCAGGTAGAGCTCGCTTCAGTATTATGAGTAACCCGCCAAACCATTTCCAAATGATTGCATGCGCTGGGAATGTTTCAAAAGCAAGGAACTTGGATTCCTTATGAGTTGAAGATAAGAAACGTTGAGCGTTGTTTTTTTCACCTGGAATCAACTGCTTCAGCGACAAAAAAAGGAAGGATTGTCTTCATCGTATTGTAACGGGTGATGAAAAATGGATTCATTACAGCTTCTACGTCGTTGCCTCGGTCGAATATTCACTCAGCGATGATTATACGCTCTAGTTGGTGGGACCAAGTCAGTATTTTTTATTACGAGCTGATTATGGTCGTCATAATCGACCCACTGTGCAGGGAATCAAGGAGATTATAAAGAAATTTGAAGAGATTGAAAGCGTTACAGATGTGGTCAGGTCTATCCACCATCGCACTGTATGCACTGTCGAAAATATCTATTCTGTTAATGAAAGTGTTGGAAATGATCCGAATTTCAATTCAGAGCGCTATGGCCTAATGATAACCGACCTTTTTGGCCTGCAATTGAAAGTTATGAACTGGATGATATGTGGTTTCAACAAGAGGGTGACACGAGCCATTTAGGTTTTATTGCAAGAGACGTTTCCAGAAAGCGCAATTTCTCGATTTGGCGACGACAATTGACCATCAGGATCATACAATTTGGGGTCGTTAGCCTCTTTTTTGTAGGGCTACGTCAAAGACCATGTTTACGTGTATAACCCTTAAACGTTGGAGCATTCGAAAATCAACATTCGTCAAGTTATCGCCAAAATACTGTCCGAAATATGCGAAGAAATGGTCGAAAACTACCTCAAAAGTATCCACTGCTGCAACCAATCCAGAGGCGCTTATTTCAAATTTTTTTACCATCTTGGTAATTCCTTTCAGAGTAGGTCGATTATGACGAGCATAATCAGCCCGTAATGCATGAAAAATACCCACGTTTGAATCACCACTTTTGTAGTAAGTTTTAACTATTTTTACCCATTCTTTGGTTTGTTCAACGATCCACGTTCGAAAATGGCAACTCTTTCACTAAATAAATAGCACTTCAGATGACAGGTATTTAACAGCTGACAGCCTTGCCAGACCGTCAGTTTTGAAGCCACTATATGGATAACACATTATAAAATGTCTACTTTTAAAGCTTTTTGCTCGCCAGAAATCACTGTACTTTACGCTGTGCAATTAAATCACTAAACTTTGTATTGGATTGCTGGGTCTACGGATGCATAACGATATCAAAAAGTAAAACAAACTGTAAAAATCTCATGCAGTTGTTTAAAAGTATTTCACATTTCAATAAAGTTACACATTACACATATACGATACAATGAGGTATATTGTGATAAGACCACAAGATGCCTGTGAGTGATTTAAATTCGTACAATTTGTATTAACAAATAATTTTTTTTATATCTACTGAAGCGATAAAATACACATAAATTATGCATATAATTAACGAGCAAGGACTTATTAAGAAAAATTGGAAAATGCAAGTACATCATTTTGGTGGCAATTTGGCAGAAAATTAACGACAAAGTAATGAACTTTTGGAACTGGATTTATTATATGGTAGGAGATTGTCAGTGAAGAGGTTATATAAAGGAAAACAATGCGCATGGGAAAAATAAATGATAAATTATTAAAAGGATTGGAACTGTTTTAAGGGATTTGCTATGAATGCAAATAGCAGCAAATGTAGGAAAGCTTAATCCTCTGTTAAATTATTGTTTGCATATTTATATTTATTAGACTATTGTTAACGCTTTTTGGTAATCTCTCTATATAGTTTAGCTTCCGGTATTTGCAATCACATACAAGCATTACTGTTAAAGAGCTGTAGTTATGAATAAAAAAAAAAGTGAAGTTATATGTTAGGACTCTTTCCATTCAGTGAGTTTACCAGCGTTTCTATTTTAGACTTGCTTAACCTGAGGTACAGCTTAATTGCAACTGTGAACTTCCGCTGGAGAAGATTTTACTAGACTTGCCATATCTAACAATTGCGATGCACTAGTCGATGACCGAACTCATTCATTTTGTCAATGTCCCTTACGTATAGGTAAAGGGATCTGTAGCAATTGGCGGTTTTTAGATCATTCGATGACTGGATAGTCAACAATGGTTGCTTTTTTTTGTGGTATCCTATGCAGGATACCGGTATAGGATACCAAAAAACGCATTCTATATAGGATACCGGTATAGGATACCAAAAACAAAAGCATCCCATATAGGATACCGGTATAGGATACCAAAAAACGCATCCTATATAGGATACCGGTATAGGATACCAAAAAAAACTTATCGGCGCTTAGCAAAATTAACTTGGTAGCATTGCTACTTATGAAATCCTTATTTATCTTGTTTTGTTCTTATTCGTAATCATTTTATCATTCAAACAAGTTCAAAATAAACAAATCCACACAAACATACATCAATACATACATCCAAACATCACAACAAATCAATACAAACGGCAATATCGCCAATAATACACAAAACCAAAACTAACCAACTGATGTTTCCAAAAAAATTAACAACTTTTGTTTACGTTATTTGACATCCTTTTTCTTCTTTAAATTCTTTGTTTAGTTTTGCGTAGGAGAACTTGGTTGCATTGTTATTTTTCATACTTTTCTACTAGTTTTTCATACAGCTTATATCCGTTTATCTCAGCATGCAAAATTATCTCCGTTAAGGTATACCGGATAGCATTTGTATGGCGATACCAAAACAAAAAAAAGCACCCAATATACTCTCTATTGCGGGCACATGAGCGATTTACTACTACTAGGGCGTTTGCACGGCGTAGAGCTGCTATGTCATTGTTATGGTGATCGGGTCTGCCGATCTTTTTAAGGCAGTCTTCTTTTGCTGGACTATTGGGTCAGGTTGATCTCATAATTTGTGATGGCAGCTGCTCCTGCAAATCCAGTAGCCAAATTTCAACGAGTTGAAACTAGTTTGAAATCTTCTTCAATCTCTCAGTGGTTAGGGTACTGCTTCCACCTACCTTGAGTCTCCATTAGGTACCGCACCGACCTTTCTATCTACCTTGAGCCTCCGTACGTCCAAGCAGCAGCCAAGATGTGGTGAAAAATTTACCTCGCTCTCGGTGGTAATTTAGAGTTTGAAAAGAGAGAAAAATCAGCCGGATCCATATCATGATATGTGTTGAGTTTTCGTTAGCAATGACATCCTTGTGAGATAGTGCGTTATAGTAATGGAAAAGTCATGAGTTGACTTTGATATTGATTCCTACACTCGAAATGGAGGTAGTAACAATTCCGATTCTGTTTTAGTTTATGAAACGTTTTGTTGGTATTTTATTTGAAAATTTTCAATTTATGAAAACAGACAATATTTTGTGAATGTTGTGAATCATATTTTAGTATTGAATTTTCTTTCGATTTCAGACATACAAAACGAAATTACAAACAATTTTGATTTTAATTCCTACACTCGAAACTAAGGTGGTAACAATTTCGATTCTGACTCAGTATATGAAACGTTTTGTTTGTATTTCATTTGAAAATTTTCAATTTATGAGATCAGACAATATTTTATGAATATTGTGAATCATATTTTAGAATCATATTTAGTTCGGTTTCAGACATCCAAAACGAAATTTCAAACAATTTTGGTTTTAATTCCTATACTTGAAACGAAGATGGAAACAATTTTGATTCTGATTCAGTTTATAAATTTGCGTTTCATTTGAAAATTTTCAATTTATGAAAACAGACAACATTTTGTGAATATCTACGGAAATTTGTGAAAGCCTGGTATCTCAAATTCAAAAAAAAAAAAAAAAAAAAATAAAATAAAATAAATAAATAAATAAATTAAAATAAGTAATTTGAGCCAGTTTTACCTTTCGGACTTTGGCGCCAGGCCTTTCCCTTTGGCAAAAAGTGTGGTATGGTTTCGGTTCAGATTCAGACTAAGAAATGAAATTACATAAAACCATATTTTTGCTTTCTGTAGTTCAGTTTCTTCAGTTTTGCTTCAGTTTTTCTTCAGTTTCTGGAATCAAAATATCT
Organism: Philornis downsi; assembly: GCA_019455685.1. Classification (NCBI taxonomy): domain Eukaryota; kingdom Metazoa; phylum Arthropoda; class Insecta; order Diptera; family Muscidae; genus Philornis; species Philornis downsi. The sequence continues at coordinate 23,886 of JAHXMU010036440.1, forward strand.
GTTTCATTATGATTCGATAGGGAAATAGATTCAACATAGTTTTCCAATTTTGTTTGAGGTAAAAAACGAATTAATGTATGAAGTGAGTTATTGTTTCAAATATGAATCAGAAACAAAAGTCTAATTTACTATAAATAAGTTTAGAATATCAAAATCGAAACAAAACTAAACTTTCGTGAAGGTCCATGGCTTTAAAAACTACAATAAGCTCAAAGTTTTCTGCTTGATCTCAAGCAGAAAAGAAAATCATGATTGAAGAAGTGTGTGCATATTTCCCGGTAGATGCTTTCTAATTTTGAACATTAGACCATTATGCCAAACTTTACCGAAAACTTGAGCAACGTCTAGAAATACGGCACAGCAATATTCCCTGCGTTCAAATGAATGCTTTTTGTGCTAGTCAAGCGATTAACCCATTCTATTGTGTTGTGACCTTCCCTAAATCCAAACTGCTGATCGGGAATTATATTATTCGATGAGAGAAAAGATTTGATCCTGAGCAAAACGATTTTTACGAATAGCTTGGAAATACTCGAAAATAGGCTTATTGGTCTACAGGAGGAAGGTTAAGTTTTATCCTTCCCTGGTTTCAATATCATAGTGATGACCGAATTTTTCCATACTTGTGGGAAATATCCTATGTCAGTAATTGTATCAAATATTTTCACCAGATGTTCAAATGCAATAAAGGGCAATGCTAAGAGCATTTTTGGTGTATATAAGTCGATGCCCGGCGCCTTATTCGGCTTAAGATTCTTAATTAGGTCTAGAATATCGCTCGCATCTGTGTGTAGGTTAAGCAAGGCGGTCTATACGGTGTTACGGTCATCACGGGGAACAAAATTGAATGTTCAGCAAAAACCAATGCCTTTTCCTCGTCTGGTATGGACCAGTGTCCTTTTTTCCTTTTGTAGCAGAAAATTAGTCACAACGGGAGTGGTAGCGCTTCCTAGCACTCTGCATAGTACATTGTCAGTATGGGATAAGCATTTCACATAATTGGAGGTGTTCCGCACATCTGTTTTTTTCAGTGCGGACTTTAATTTAGCTACTACTGACCCCAGTCTAAGTTTTTAGTTTGGCGATCTTATTTCCTGCCATTCTCTTCTACATCTTCTTTTATTAGCTAGCAAGTCCTCTATTTCCGAATTTGTGCATACCCATTTGAATGTCCTCGTTGGCGCCTCAGGTGGCGTGGCGTGGTAGGCAGCTTCTTTCAGAGTGGTACAGAATTCTGAAAGTGTATTATCGATGTCCGCCTGATTTTCGAGATGACAGTTCACGTTGATGTGACTACTTATATATTTCTTAAACGAAAGCCAATTTGTTCTATAAGAAGTTAGTCTTACTGGCCCTTCCATTTCCACTGGAGTTTTGAACAAAGATATAATAAATGGAGAATGATCAGATGATAATTCTAAGCTAGTTTGGTCGGATATCCTTGTTCTATTCATACTTCTTGAAATACTCGTACAAAAATCTATTAGATCCGGTAATTTATTTCGGTCCGATGGCCAGTATGTTGGTTGTCCAGGCGAGATTAAATCCAATTTTTTATTCCGTAACATTAAGCAGTTGTACAATTGCCTATCCCTGGGGGAGATTAATCGGGAGCCCCAATGCGCATGTTTTGCATTATAGTCACCCCCTGCTAAGAATCTGTAACCAAGGAAATTGAAGAACTGTAGAAATTGTTCCGTTGTTACCATGAATCGCGGTAGGGAATATATAACTGATATTGTCGGCGGACCACTTTGGTTCTGTATTCTAATAAATGTCGCTTGGAGGTAGTTTGACGCGAAACCTTCCATTGCGTCGTGTTTAAGCCGGCATTTAATAAGAACGCCTGTGCCCCTATGGGCCCTCCCATCAGAGTGATTTGTACCGTAGAATGTATATCATGGAATCATGAAATTATATCTGTTCGTTAAATGCGTTTCAGACAGTAATATTATGTTAATATTTTCTCGGTTAAGATAGTCACATATAGCAAGTTTGTGTTGGCTTAGGCCGTTAGCGTTCCATATACAGATATTAAGAGAACCTATTTTCTATTAGGAAGAGCCTGGATTAATTGATTCTGGGTGCGCATGAAATCTTGTATCATTGACTGCATTGAAAAGATGAATGTCAATGTCATTGTCTGAGTAAGCTAGTGAATCATTTATCTGGGTATTAGAAGGCTGTGCGATGGTAGGCTACATTATGGTAGTCTGTGCAATGCCTTCTCTGAGTACATCAGAGAACGAATTTATTTTATTTACCGAATGCAAAATTAATAATTTTTGGTTTAATCGGCTTACTTGGCAAAGTAATTGACAAAATTGACTTAGAAGTAAGTACGTTAAATATTTCAAAAATATTAAACTATAAATTATATACCAAAAAAACACAAACCATTTGGGAAAAATTCAATAAAACTACTTCCGCTAGCAAAATAATCGTGTCAGCAAAGAATACAGAAATAATAAATTATAAATTTATAACATCCCGCTTTAATCCAACAAAACATAGTGCGCTTGTCATCGAAGTGTCAACGCTAAATTGTGCAAATATTAATGAAAACATATGGCGCCGCTGCCAACGGCGCATAAAAATGGCTAAAGTCCAAAAGGCCTAAAGTTTTAAACGTCAGCACCGATTACAAATAAATATTCATATGACAACGGCAAATTAGTCCGTTTGACTAATTAGTCACACACAAAAAAGAAGCAACTATATATTAGAGACTTGTTGAGCATAAAAATTCATTGAAATTTAAAAAAAATATATATCTATTTATACATAAATATATTTGTTCTAAATGTTAACAAGCTTGAAACAGCTTGTTTCAAATGAGCGAATTTATATCACTTTGTGGACTGACATATTAGTTTGTGCGTCCAAAAGGGTCAAAGCTTAATGGAACTCATTTGTATTAACATAAAACAGATGTTTTTCAAAGACAAAATACGAGTACATGGAAAGATTAGTTGAAAATATGGCTGCAAAAAATCAAACATGTTGGCCAAACGAGATATGATTTGTCATAATTGCTGTGAACAAAAAAATGAGTATAAAATATGCATTATATGTAATAAAATAGTATTAAACAAAAAAAAAAAAAAAAAACAAAATTGCTAATAATAATGGGAGAGATAGAATATCTAATAAATTAGTTACAGTAATCATATTTTGATATAATAAAATAAATTTCCTTACATCCAATGAATCAATAAACATTATTGACGTCTTGACCTCTTGTTTGTCGACGATTCCAAAAGTCATTTTGGGAAGGTTTTACGATTGAGGTGCCAAACCAAGCCGACCTGACATTTAAGTGGTGCTTGTAGTTTAACACAGATTATTTTGTAGAAAAGTGGCAACCTTATAATACATATATTTTAAGTTTCAAGGTCTAGCGTTCTTCAGTATTTTTATTTGAGCTATCAAAAATAAACGATCTCAGTGAATTTGTAAACATGGGAAAAATTGGCCGCCCTTATCTAATGCAATATTTCCATTTGAAAGGTCTCAGTCCAACCAATATTAAAGCCGAGCTAGATTCTACTCCGGGGGAGTCTGATCCTCAGTTTACGACTTTAAAATTGTGAGTATCGGCCCATCGAGGGCCGGGAAGTGCAGGGACTTGAGGCGCTATATTGCCAGATGTGCAGAGTGCCAACGCAATAAAAGTACCCTGAAAACGGTAATGCCGATGGTAGTTACTGATACGCCCAGCCGGCTCTTCCAAAAGGCCTATATGGATATGGTGGGTGCTCTTCCTGAAACCACGCGGGGGAATAAACTCATATTGACTTACCAAGATGACTTCTCCAAATTCATGGTATGTACTGCGATGCCCGATGGGGAGGCAAGTACTGTGGCCCAGATATTCTTTAGAGATATTGTGTTCAAGTACGGAGCAACACAAGTCTCAAGTGACAGAACCTTACAGCTACGCCCTACACTAATGGTGTCAATAGTATACAGCATTCATTCGAATGAGCGATTTAATTGGAATATATATGTAGCTTGGAATATATACATATGTAGCTCAGATGTCCTAGAACATTTATGGTCAGTCTTGATTGACTCAAATAAATATAATGTGTAATCACCTGTCCATATGTTAAAATTGAAAAATTAGATTTTGTTTCGAAAAATTTTGAATCTTACAAACGCTTTTCTCACTATAATTTGGATGTCTTCTCAACATTATTTGCCCCCAGCCACATCTATTAGTTTGAAGCAAAACTGTTGCTGTCATAATTTTGTTGCTCTTATCTATGTTACCGTTATTTGTGTAAACATTGTGGCCAAACTTGCACGCATGTTGCCAGTAATGCATATAAAACTATGCTTGCAACATTGTGTCCAACAACATCGGGGCTTTTGTTGCCAATATTAAGGAACCCGAACCACAGTCAGGTCACCATACAGAACGAATCAACCGCCCGACCGACCGACCGACCGGCCAACCGGCAACAACAATCGCTTTAAACATTTGTAAGCAAACATTTGAAGTATTGACTGAAAACAATTTCAACAATGCGTATACTTTCAGTTGAAATTGTGCGTTCAACGTGAACGGTCGATGGGAAACGGATCCGAAATCTGGGCGAATAATAAAATAAATAAAAGCGCAATCTAGCGGTCTTCACTTTTAGTGTGTATGTGTGTGTTTGTGTGGGCAAAAAGTAACAAACAAAAAGAAACCGGACAAAAACAAAACAATCTTATACAAGAGACAAGATAATGTTTGTTTGTTTTTTTTTTTTTTGTTTTGTGTGGAAAATTGTTGCATGTGGCATAATGTGAATATTTGCTGTAATAACAGCACCAACAACAGCAATAACGTAGTGTTGTTTATATGGCCATAAAGGTCGTTTACTTTTCGGCTTTTTTGCAAAGTTGTTATTGTCGTCTGTTGTGGCTTCACACGGAAAGTGCATGTGTACGAGTATATGCATGCTGGCAATGTTGTAGCAGCGACTCTCTCGTATGTTTTGTTTGTTTACAGCTCCTTAGGCTTAAGTGTGGCCGCAGCGATGGCGGCTGCATTACATTACGATTACTCCTCAATTGTGAATGGGGGGCAGCAGGTCTCCTCGGTCGGTTCATTCGTTAGTGGCGATCGATTGCATTCATTGATTGAGTGTGTTTGGTGACACACTAAATTTGTTTTGTATACTTAGAGGCTTGGAACGGCGAGACCCCGCCACCACTAGCCGTAACAGTAACAATGCGAGCTGCTGAGCCGCCACAATCTCATAAAGCGTTGTTGTGGATTTTGTCGTTGGGTTTCATGTCGCATGTTCACTTTCAATTTCGTTTGCGCTTTTTCGATTTGTGACAGCTTAGCTATTTTATGACGTATAGATTGGGCGCTCAGCTTGATGTCGTCCGTCTTGCGGGCATTTAAGGCGAATTTCATAGTTGGAAACCAATGTTACGGTTATAAGTATTGTTACATGTTTTGTTTTGTGGCTGTTTCTATTTTGGTTTGTTCAATTTTGTGCTCTCGATATGTCGCCTAGTCGTTAACTGCGTTTTTGGCGTGCAAATCAAACGCACAAATCACAAATTTAGAGAAGTGTGTGAATTTTGTGCGTTCGCCAAATTCGTTGCGGTCCGGCCTGTTAAGTTTCACGGATCGTTAATTAATTAAATTGTCATATTTATATGAAACAAAAAAAGAAACGGATAAAATCGTTAATAAAGAAAAGCTATGCAAAAGCGTTTATGAGAAAATATGAAATAATTCTCAAAAAATATATTAAATAATATCTTGAGGACCAGAACACAACAAAATGATTAAAAACTAATAAAAAGGTAAATAACAAAACATTAAAGAAATAATGCAAAATAAGAAGAAAAACATAAATTTATGAAATTAAAGAACGCAGAACCAATAATAATAATAACAATAATAATAATAATAACAATAATAATAATAAAGAGGTTATGGAAAGTTATAATAATTCAATGAATTTGATTTAAATTTAGTGGGTATAAATAAAAATATAAAATAAAATAAATATTTATTCAAACGAAAAAACTAAGTAACAAATAATTTACAAAAAACTAACAAGGCAAACAATTTTCCTGAAAAAAAAACAGTTCGCAGAAATTTCGGAATTAAAACTAAACAAAAAAGGAGCACATTTTCAGAAAAATATGAAAAATTCAAACTATTAAACAAAATTAAACAAAAAAAAAAAAAAATATTTTTAACAAAAAATACAAACAATCCAATTCCGAAATTAAAACTAAACAAAGCAAAATTTTTTCTAATACAAAATTTGCATCAAAAATTCAAATTCGGAATTATAACTAAACACCGAAACAAAACCAAAGGAAACTATTTTTTTCTCAAAAAACAAACTCCCCAAAAACCCCAAAAGTTAAAAAATGCAAAAATTTAACATGATAAAAATTATAATACAAAAATATTGGCTATTTTATATTTCTGTATTATTTTTAAGAATAAAAAATATTGTAAAAGACAAATAGTTGAAAAATAAAAGAATTTAAAAATGTAAATATAAAATAAATATAATAATAAAATGAAAAAAAAAAAATATAACACAATATATTTATGTGTAAAAGGGGGAAACTAAATTAATTTGGAAGACAAGTTTACAAAAATGTAAAAAATTTTGAAAAACAGTAAAAAAATGTATTTTAATAGAATTTCAAAATTGTAAAAATCCAAAATTTTAAAGATATAATAACATTTATATCTAAAATTACTAAAATTTATATAATTATATAAAATTTATATAATTTATATAAAAAAATTGGTCTTACTTGAAAAAAAAAAAATTTTCAAATTTAAAAAAAATAATTTAATTTTTAAGATTAAAAAAAAACAACTTAATCTCGAAAACAAGGTTATAAAATTGTCAAAATTTCCGAAAAGTTTTAAAAAATTTACATTAGTAAAAAAATTTCAAAACTAAGTTTTGAAAACAATGTTATCAAAATTTACAAATTATAAAAAATGTATTTTAATATTCTAAATAATCTAAAAAAAAAAAAATAAAATTTGAAAACAAAAATTTCTACAATTTTAAAACCCTTATGTTAAAATTGGTCATATTTTTCTAAATTTTTTAAATGTGGAATTACTTTCTCAAAAAGTTTTAAGAAATTTTGGTTAGCGAAATATCGGTAATATAACTGAAAGTGGAAAATACTTAAAATGAAAATATTTTTATTATTTTATTTTATATTTTTATTAAGTATGAGAAAAATTATTAAAGTGGAGCTCTAACAAATTTATTTGTGCCGAAATTGTCAAAATTTCCGAATATTTATACAAAATATACTTTAATAAAATTTCAAAATGCCAAAAACCCAAACTAAACTTTGAAAACAAGATTATAGAATTGTCAAAATTTACAAATTATAAAAAATATATTTTAACAAAATCTAAAAAGACAAAAAAAAAAAAAAAATAATAAATAAAAATAAATTGAAAATAAAAATTCCTACAGTTTTAAACACCTTATGTTAAAATTGGTCATATTTCACGTACCTGGCACTTCACTTTTTGTCAAAAAAAGTACCAGGAAATGATAATTTAAAAAGGCCTCTTAAAGTCGTTGTCAAAATCCTTTTTGTCCCTAAGGTGGCACAACTGTCCTCTATATTGACAGGGGAGTTTAAATGCGATCTACCATTTAGTTTTTTATGTTGCTCGATGTTGTCTGTTCATCTCAAGCATGTTTTGAAATTTTTGCAATGGATAACAACACAGTTTTAAAAATCTTATGTTAAAATTGGTCATATTTTTCTAAATTGGTGGAATGTGGAATTACGCTTCTAAAAACTTTTAAGAAATTTTGATTCCCGAAACATCGATAATAAAACTAAAAGTGGGGGAAATGCTTAAAATGAAAATATTTTATTTTATTTTATTTTATATTTTTATTAAGTGTGAGAAAAATGATTAAAGTGGAGCTCTAACAAATTTATTAGTGTCGAATAATTAATAATTATAATAATTGAAATGCCGGTTCAGACACCAAAAGTAATACAGTTCTGTAATATATTTCCGAATTGTTTATATCAGTATTCAGTATAATATGTATATATATATACTAATATATATAATATATACAAATCATTCAAATATTTCTTCCAATTATTTTTCAACATATGTGAGCATTCAGCATTTACTGATTGCAAAATTTTCCATAAACGCAAAGTTAAAACAGAGCCTTTCGAGACTTAGTACAAAAGTACATATTTCAATTCAATATCAGTGTCAGGATCAGTCACAAAATTCTCAACAGTTTCGGTAATGGCTGGATATATTTCTTGCAACCTTCCTAATTTCTTTCTTACATTTACATTTCTTGCAAAACTATTATATCCCTCTATCCAACGGTACCACCTTGCATATGTTGATATTAGTCGGTCAGGTGAGGATTTCGAAAATATTGGTTCGGATTGAACAGGTTTTATTTCTGTTATACTTTTGGCTCTTGCTGTAGTTTGAATTTCCAACATCTAGAATATATGTTATATATCAACGTGGTGTTAAAATCATGTATCGTAAAGGGCATCATATAATGGATAAAATACCTTTATTACGTTAAGATTTTCTAAACGGCTATTTTTTTTTTAACAAATATTTAAAACATCGACAGAAATTGCAGATTCTGTTTAACTTTTTGAAATTTGTTTTATTTTACTTATCTCGAAGCAGTTTGTTTCATTTTTTTACTTTGATTTTTTTGCTTAATTTTTAATTTTTAATTTAATTTAATTTTTTTTGGTAAAATACTGTATTCTTTCTTCTATTGGTGACGAAAATACCTTTCAAACAAAATAATTTGGATACAATATTTTTCAAACTATTTAAATGCGATATTATTTTTACATTAAAGGGAACAAATTATATTACAATATTAATATAGTTTTTTAAATAGTTTTGTGTACAACTAATCTTTTATGAAATTAAATTTAGACTAAAGTTTTTAAAAACTTAATAAATTCGAAAAATTGTATACTCAAATTTGGACGTATAGCGGCCGTCTGGTCTGCAGTCTGGTTTCTTGTAAAAAATACCAAAAAACCTTAGTAAAGTAGAACTCCAATTATGCGAACTCCGATCAACCGAATCGCTGATTGTAGAACTCCAATTATCCGAACTCCGATCAACCGAATCGCTGATTATCCGAATCGCTTTTGTCTTTCGTTCCGCTATATACATATGTACATTCTTTTATTTTTATGTACTTTTACTTCTTTTTACTTTACTAATGCATACAATGCCAAAAATAAGCTCTTTTACTTTAAAATCCCCTTTTTTCATAAAAAATCCAATTATCCGAATCTTTGATTATCCGAATGTGGTCCGGTCCCAATTGATTCGGATAATTGGAGTTCTACTGTAGAATTCCAACAATTACTTTCCAAGTTACTTCGTTGTTTTACTCCATATTGTGGTTTTGGGTGTATTGTAATAATTTGTGCTGATGTTTGGCTCCCGCTGAAATATCCAATTAAACATAAATGATGTATGCCTCCGTCTCCGTCCAGCCATGCATTAACTGATTTAAAAAGGAATTGACAGACATGTTAGTTTGCTCCAAGGATGAACTGAGTCATATCGATTCGTATTTTGGTATAAATATCTGAAGTTTTCTCAGGAATTCCTCAGTATTCCATATTATTCCGTAGTATAGTAATACTATGCATGATGCAGGGATGAGGCATATATATATATATATATATATATACCTATATATATATACCTATATATACATATATATATATATAGGTATATATATTTGTATGAGTCATACCGGTTTACTTTACATAGGTCAACTTTTTCTAATCTTTCACACATTTCTCTGCTCACTTTCCGGGATGGTCTTGACTTAAGATATGACGCCCTCAATTATCGGTGGCTCACAATTGTAACGATTCAGCAGTTCCACAGAGGTGTCTTTTCGATGGCATTTTTGGAGAAAATGCAATTCCTTTGGAACGAGTCTTGAGGCGACCTGTGTTAGGTCTATACTATAGACCAAATTCAAATCAACATGTTAAGATGGTGTTCTACATTTCTCAAGCTAGAATGGCAGCGTTTCGTATACAAAAAATTCATTGAACTTTCGCTCCTCACATGCTATCGAATTAGATAATTCAGTTCATTTCCGTTGGCTGCAAAAAAAAAAAAAAAAAAACTATCTTGGGATAGTAAATAATTTCTTCCACGGACCATCCTTACGATAATTGCTGTATACAATTTCTCAATCAGGTTTGGTTTGCAGTTTCCATTTTTTGAGTTCGTTACTGGTCACTGTCTTATATATCCTCGTAGTATTGTTCCATGGCTATGATACTAAGCAACACACATCACATTTTTCTTACATATGGAGCTGAATTTTTGTACAAAAATATATTTATATAACATTATAATTATATGATTATACCCATATTATTATATCGCTGCATTGATGGAGAATGGATAATTACCCTCAAACGCCCATAAGACATTTCATATAAGGTTTCCTTTCAGACGTCTCTATGGTGCCGATGTTCCAATAAAACAATAAATTTATTAATACACCATGAACTTTCTCAATACATAAAACTGTCTCGTGAGAATGTCACTTTTATTTGATTAAAATTTAACATCAAAAAAAGAAAAAAGTCCGAAATTCCCACATGAATTCCAAACAAAAAGAATTTCAGTGTTAATGCCACCATTTAAATTCACACAAAATCATTTTCCCACCAGAATATGTATTCAAACATTTTTATTTCCATAAATTCCTGGCTACCGTGTGAAAAAAAATATCCAATAATAATACATGCGATTCAGTGAGAAATTGTTCAGTGTTCTCTGTGTTGAAATGACAAAAATGTGATGAAGTGCCAACAAAATATTAAGTAATAAATTTCGTAAAAAAAAAATGTGTTGAAAAATTCAAAGAAAAATATTTGCAAAGATTTCTCAATGAAATAGTAAAAAGATGCAAATGAAAAATTTAAAATATTTTAGCGTGAAAAAATACAAATTTCAATTATGAAAAACAACACTGATCGACAAGGATGATTCTATTTGATGAGGAAGATCGAAATTTCTAATTGAGGTAAGTAGAAATTATTTTTTATTTAAAATGTATAATAATATATTTATTAGTATAGTTCGACATTATCAAAAAAAATATGAAAATCTAATTCCGATCACAATTGGAAATTGTAGAAACGATAAAAATGAGTTTGAAGAACGCGCTTGGAGGGCCGCTAAATCATATATCATACATTATATACAGTGTTTATCAAAATGATAAGACACATGTTTTTGTTTTTAATATTTTCTAAGACATTTCACCTAGTAAAATAAAAATTACACTTTTACATAAAAAAAAGAATTACCAAAAGTTTTAAATAATTTTAAAGTAACATTTTTCATTTTTTTAAATTTTTTTTAATAAATTATCAAAAAAAAGGGGTTTTGCAGCCTTATCAAAACGACAAAACATCCTTTATCTTAACGCTTAAACTTAAACAATATATTTTGATATCTTTAAAAAATTTTAAATTAATAATTAAATGAAATTCCCTGGGATCTTCCAACATCAAACATGCGTTCTCTTATCGAATTTGAGAGGTTTGCTAATAAATTAAGCTCTAAGAGATCCCGTTCTCTGCAAATTGCTCCTTTCAGTTCAGCAATGTTTCCGTATACTGTATTATTTTTATACATATGCCTTACCAGTATCCCCCAAATATTTTCAATTTGACTTAGATCAGGGGAGCATGCTGGACAGTCCTTTAAATCGACAGAACAGTCCTGTAAAAATGTCCTTGTCTGACGTCTCGTGTGGACTCTTGTGTTATCTTGCATGAAAATGTATGGGTTTCCCTATTTTCGCATAAAAATGGTAGTAAACTACGCTCTGGAACTTGGATATAGTCAGAGCTACTCTTCCTGGAGCTTGTAAGCTGAAAATTTAGCTTTCCAATCTTGTTAAAAGTCTCCAGACCATGACCGAACATCCACCAAAGTTCTTCTTTGAAAAAAATAGCGGTTCTTTTCTTACATCACGCCGGTAATGGCGATATCCATCCAGTCCATCCAAATTAAATTTTTTCTTATCAAAAAAATTACTTTTATTTAAAAAGACGATAGTATACATGCAAGGTAGAGATTTAATATTTTTCTTACTGAGTCCCAGTTTGTTTGTAAGTTTCTAAGCCGAATTGAATCCTGGCAGCTTTGTGACGAGGAATTAAATGGGGTATATTTTTAAGCACATCTCGGATAATATGCTTAGACTGATTTAAAATTCTCCAAACAGTCAGGACAGACACTTTCTTGTCGAAAATCGAAGCAAATTCCGCACAGGATATAGTCGAATTGCTTGCTTAGTTTACAATGCGCCGTTTTTCTTGCTCATTAAAGATTGGATTTCGACCAATGCGGGTACGACCAATTTCACGGGAAACTTGGCTAACAGTCCAGCCGGACTTTAAAAAGGTCAGGATGGAGCCATTTTCTTCCTCCCTAAGTAAACTAAACCGTCCCATGTTATTTAATTTAGTCATTACTAAAGTTGAAATTAATAAAAACCACCAAATAACACAACCCTACTTCATTAACTCCACTTCAAATACTGTGTCTTATCATTGTAATACGCTTGGAAATACGAAAAATTCTTGAACTTCAACGAAAACCTAACGGTGCATTCCAGGCAACCCTAAAAACTGCAAGTGACCGTACTATTTTATAGTCTATGCTTTGCTCTTTCGTTCTTTATTTCTGTTTTCGCTAAATTTCTAATAACAAATAATTTGCAAGGGAATGAACAAAAAATGTTGATGTGTCTTATCATTTTGTGAAGCACTGTATGTTTACAAGGCAAAATTTTCACTACATAAATAACACTTCAGTTGACAGCTATTTAACAGCTGACAGCCTTCCAGCCCAGCTGGAGAACCCTGTATTGCTGAACCTAATGCAGACAGTTTGGGAGATTGAATTCAATATCTATCTGCCTTTGCAAAATATATTCGATTTTGTCGAATATATAGGTATATACATATATAAATATGTAAACAAATAAATAAATAAATAAATAAATATATATATATATATATATATATATATATATATATATATATATATGTATATATATATATTAAAAACTCTACTGTGTCTGCGCGAATTTGAAATTAATTAACAAATAGGTATAAATTGCCAATATTTTTTGGCCGACAGACGGACTTAACTGAATCGAATGTTAAAACTATTCCGATGCTGTCTACATAATTTTTGTTTTTTAACATTTTCTGCAAATATTTAAACAAATTTTAAATTATTCATTGATAAATCTTTGTTTATAGAATTTATGAGCCATTTCATTAGAATGAATTAAACAAACATTTCACCAATTAAAGTGCGGTTGAACAATTTCTTAAAATGAAATTATACTCATTTAGTTTTTTTATGTAGAATTTTATAGACTTAATAATTTTATTCATGGATTCCCAAAGGGTTATCCATTTATTGTTTTCAAGTAAAGTTAAACAAAACACACATAAAGCTATGATTTCGATAAAACTTTTATTTCATTATAATACTCATCTTATTTAAATGGCCGTCTCTGGATTTGTTGCAGCAGTGAATTCTTTTGAGACAGTTTTCGACCACTTTTTTGCATATTTCGGGTGGTATCTCAGCGATAGCTTGACGAACGTTGGTTTTCAAATGCTCCAACGTTTGTCGATTATCCGCGTAAACACTGTCTTTGACATAGCCCCACAAAAAAGGATCTTACGGCGTCAAATTGCACGATGTTGGTCGCCAAAACGTGAAATTAGGCCTTTTGCAATAAAATCGGTCGTGTTGAATAATGTTTGAATCACCACTTTTATGGTAAATTTTAAGGTGCTCTTCGGTTGTTAAACGACTCATACAGGCATTTACAAGGCAAACCTTTCACTAAATGAATAGCACTTCAATTGACAGGTACTTAAAACCATTAAATGGATAACGTGCTGAGCCTAATGGAGACAGTTTACGAGCTTGTATTCAATATCTATCTCCCTTTGCAAAATATACTCGATTTTGTCGACAAGTCACTTCCTATGAAAATTGGCCGACTCACAAAAACTCAATCTTTCCCCTGGAATTTTTAAATGATAGGCTGCTCTAATTTAAATAAATTTGTTCATTATATTGTTTTATAATACTTAACAAACTATAAATAGCTGCTGTCTCTCATATAAATGATTTATTTTATGTATTTGTTCGAACATTCAGTACTTTCACTTAACTGCATCAAATTTTGACAAACTTTGTTCATGTAAAGAGCTAATCTAATTTAGATCTCAAAATGAGTTTTGAAAAATACGATCCTTGCGATATTGATATCTTCTACACTGACAGGCGAATACACCAAAAAAAAAACTGTTTCATCTATAAATGCATTAAATTTAAGCAATACTTGATGAAAACTGGCGATCTATCTACTTTCTGAGATCACCACAGAACATATCGTGTGTGGATCAATTTTCCTGAGTGATATTTCTGTATTAACTACATATTATGTGCTTGTATTCGGTCATTCAAATGTGGAAAAAATATCACCTAAGTATGACGAATGTAACAACGATTCGTTTTCAAAACGTATGTCTAATAAATTGCTTTCCGAAGCCGTGTGTTTTTGATACACCAAAATAGAATGATTTAGAACTAGTTAGGCAATTGGGCCGCACTAAGTCATTTGAAATGCATCTGTCATTTTGACATGGTCTTAACATAACGGGTAACGATTGGTTTTCACCAGATAACTTGGCAAATGAGACAGAACAAAGTACAAAATACGAAATATAGGATGGACGTATAAAATACACTACCGAATCAAGGTAGAGGAACGGGTTCCCATAAGGGTCGAAATATACATGTTTGTACCAGTTCCTTTAAAAGCAGTACCTCAAATGCGGTTGGAAACCTGAGGAATATGGAATGCATGCATAAACAATTTTTATTTAAAATATCGTTTAAAAATAAAAATATATATACATATATTCACAATAGAAGTTTTCATTGATTCTTCATTTCCTAAATAAACTTCCCAATTTTGTTTCGAATTGATTGTTTCCTAAATAAACTTTCCAATTTTGTTTCGAATTGATTGATGATGGCAATCAGGCGCCAGTAAAATCTGTTGGCAAGGAATATCTTTCTCTTAATCTCCAATAATGTATAGCTAGTTCTATCCACATGTATCTAAAGTATGTGAATTCATTCACCACTACAAAGTTATAGTTTTGAACGTTCTCACTGTGTCACAAACAGGAGGCCTCCGTGCTTGTCCGAAGTAATGAAGTTGTTTTTGTCCTCTTTTACTACAATACCCAATTATGCTGACACCTTCTCAACGCTTGAGAAGGTTGAAGTAACATCTTGTATAATAGTTTTGTGCCAATCATGTCTCCATCACCTGTATATGCAATTAACACGAAGCTTTTATTAAAGATGTTACCAGTCGTGTTAACTGCGAGTTTCCTCATAATTATGTCCCACAGTATATTCAACGACCCACAATCCCCCTAAATCCTCGTTTGGCGTAAGATGGATTATTAATATTTTTACCAATCCTTACTGAAAACTTCATGTCAGTCAATGTCATCGTACAAAGCTTCGCAGGAATGTCAAATGTTTCATCTTAGCTAGTGATTCTTTTCACCAACGAATTTTTAATTGTTGTTCTTCCAATTTACGCCATTCAACTTCCTTCTTCTCCCATTTAAACTTGTCACTTTCCAAATCAAAGGAAGTTTCAAAACTTTTACAAATTCTTTCATTCAGCAATATGTTTAAGTCAGCCATAATATAACTAATAGCACTTTTCTTGTTTCTTGATTCTCAGTGGCAAACCAATAATTGTGCCACAAATATAACTTGCGTAAAGTGGTTAACATTCGGAGAAGTAACTTAGAGAAGTACTTTACGTATCTTGAAAAATTTATAGAAACCGAAGAGAAAACCGAAACCATAGAGAGTAAACCAAGAAAACACAGAAAAAGTAAATCTACACAAAGTGGTGTAATTAAAGCAAAAGAGTCAAGTGGTAAAACCACCCACAAGAAAGGAAGGGGTCAACCAAATCAAACAATTACGTTTTCTCGACCAACTTTGCAGTTGAGTTTGTAAAGGAGATCTAAGGAAAAACGTTAGAAAACTGTCTGTAAGAGAAAGGAGAAAACTAACAAGTAAATTGTTACTAAATGCGAAAAGCAAACAATTTGAAGTGCTTAGTCTGCCTGTTGCAAAATGCTGTTTTCAAATGCAATTCACTTTTTCCTGTGTTCTCTGCGAAGTATACAAAACACATTTCAATGGACGAACATCAGTGTACCTCAATGTTTTAAACTCTTTGATGTCGGTCAGCATAGCAGGCAAGCATTTAGTTACGGGCAAAAAGCAGTTCGTCGAATGAGACATAAATTAACGGCCGTTATAGGATGCAACCAACAAACGTAACGTAAATGTTATGATGTGGCAACCTGATGCGTAGCAGTGGCTTTCACAGACAAAAGAGTTGAAAGTCCCTTTAGGGGATGCTTTAGTTGCTTGTTATGATAATGAGATTGAGGACATACAAACTACAATAGCATCAGTGCACTATAATTTAGTTTACTGAATGTTATTGTAGTAAATGAATTATCCTATGACATGTTACGAAAATTAGAAGCAGAAATTTGGAATACAAAGAAATATCTAATCTCCTGCAAGACATGATGCTGATTAATTTAAAATATTTGGAAATATAAATATTGTTGTCGTGAAAATTAAAAGTACTCGTAAAATAAAGTACAATTTTAACAAAATTATAATTCGTTGGAATGAATTTCGATATACTGCCATTCGAATGAGGTCCTTGCTTTCATCATTATTATTTTAATTAATTATGTAATATAAACAACATTGTAATCGAACAACAAATTAAAGAAATAAGCAGGCAGATGGAAAGTTGAATAAACGATATAACGTCAGCCAGATCATGGCATACCCACCCCTATGAATTGCGATACAGAGTGGTGTGAAAAGTTTACTGGTTCATTATCAGATAAAATGGCATGTCAAAAAGGGCGTCACGTTATACACGATATATTCACTCATCATATGTTATGTATTTACAACTCCATAAGCAATCCATGTATATGACAAATAAGAAACGAATGTTAATACAGAAATGAGAAACGGCACGAGCAACTCTCAAAACCACCCATTATCGTGAGCAATTATCCACGACATCTGCGACGGTGGTCCCAAAAAGAGCCGACATGACGTACAGATGGCGGCAGTAGTTTGAAAAAAAATGTTTTAGAAAAAAGTGGCAACCTTATAAAACATATGTTCTAAGTTTCCAGGCGCCACGTTGTTTAGTATCTTTATTCAAGCCATCAAAAGTAAACGATCTCACTGAATTTGTGAACGTGGGAAAAATTAGTTACCGTTATGTAATTCAATATTTCCATTTAAAAGATCTGAGTCCAACCAATGTTAAAGTCGAGCTAGATACTAATCTGGGGGAGTCTACTCCTTCGTTTACGGCTGTAAAATATTGAGTAGCGAACACCGTAGTGGTCGACCGATTGAAGTGTCCACGCCAAACACGGTGGAGTCTACTCCTTCATTTACGACTGTAAAATATTGAGTAACTGAGTTTAGAGGAGGTCGTACGAGCTGTCAGGACGAACACCGTAGTGTCGACCGATTGAAGTGCCTACGTCGGACAGGGTTGAGAAAATCCTCAAAATGATATTGAATGATCGTCGATGACCGAGCTGAAGGTGCGTAAGCTAGCTGAAATTATAGGCATTTAAAAAGTGCTATATATAGGTATATACCTAGTCCTGCCGTATGTTCTGTTACAAATATAAAACGCGATAAAAAAAACAATATTCATATTGTATTCAAAATTATTTCATTTATTAGAAAACAATATTGGTTATTAAAAAAAATTGTATTCACTCGAAATGGCCGCCTTTTGCTTTAACAAAAGCTTTCAAACGGTGTGGCCATTGGGCTATAGCCGCACGTACGATTTCCATGGAGATCGAGGACGCTGCTCTGGTTAATGCTGTTTTAAGGCCAGGAATAAAAGCCAGGAATATTGACTCTGAGCCACTCCTGCGTGGTTTTAGCTTTGTGCGCAGGAGCAGAGTCCTGTTGGAAGATCCATCTACGTCCATTGAAAAGGGTATTGGTCGCACCCTTCACAACACCCTCTAACACATCTTTTTGGGAAACCTTTGCACCAGTTTTTACGCCCTTTGCACAGAAATGGAGGGATGTGACACCATGGTGGGAGGCCCCCTACCGAACCATTACGGAAGAGGGATGATGGCCACGCTGAATCCTTGGAACAACTTTTTTCGCTTCCTTAGATGAAGTGGCATAAATCTTGTCATTTTGTTTGTTGAAAACTTCTTCCACGGTATAAATTTTCTCATCCGTAAACAGAATGTTTTCATGGCCATTGTCCGCGTGCCACTGCAAAAGTCGCTTCCATCTTTCCAGCCTAATTTTTTTTAGCTGAGGAGTTAGAAGATGCCCCGTGGACCGACGATAGACTTTCATATGCAGATCATCCCGAATCAGCCTAGACATGGATCTGGTTGATATATCCATTGGAAATTGTGTAACAGAACATATGGCAGGACTATGTATATATATATTGAACGAAGATTTGAAGATGAGAAAACTGTGCGCAAGATGGGTGCCGCGCTTGCTCTCAATAGAGCAAAAGCAGCGACGTGAGGATGGTTCAGCAGAGTGTTTGCCAATGTTTCAACGCAATAAATCCGAACTTTTGCGTCGATTTATAACCATGCATCGTTTAAGTGATGAAATTATGGAAAAAGGCCGCATTTGGCGAAAAGTAAAGTGTTGTTTCATCAAATTCAAGTGCTCCTTTTCACTCATCCTCTATTGCGATAACCAAAAGTAATGGATTAAAGTTCGAATCGCTTTATCACGCAACTTCTTTGCCAGATTTAGCCTCTTCGGACTATTTTCTATTTCCAAACTTTCCAAAAATGGCTCCGCTGTAAAAGATTTGCCAAAATGAAGAGGTGGGGTCTGAGGTTGATGGCTATTTTAAGGAGTTTGACAGTTCTTACTATGAACAAAAACCTTACATTTTGTCCGCTCAAGTAACTGCACCAAGGAAAAATGCGTATTTAAAATTGTGCAGAATTGTGTTGCAATATACAATGAATTTGATGAATGTTGCTACCGATATGTTACTTAAAGATATTGAAAGAATTGTTTTTTCCACAGGGGTGCCGATATATCTTTCAACTAAGTGTGTTGGTTTCAACTGGATGGAGCAGTTTGTCACATAGCCAGTCCTGTTATGGCAAAACTCCAACGAAAATTCCCTAATAAGCATATTTCGGGGAAGTTTACAAAGCAAATCCAACAAATCTGTAAACAGATTTGCATTCGAACAATAGTTGAAGCAGTTCCCGCTGCAAGCCTCCAGTCTCTAATGAATAATAAAAAAAAATAATAATAAATAAAAAATTCCATTATTTTTAAAAGCCTTTATAGAGACTTAATAAAGTTGCATTTTTTTTTCAAATGAAAAAAGAAAAGATTGTTCATATGGATCCAAAAGAAAATGATATTTGAATTTCTTAATGTACCAACATTCATCAGCCATCCATTATTTCTAATTTTTCTAAAAATTTACTTGGTATTTATTTGTGAAAATAATAAACAAAACGCTTTCTAAGAAATTCAATAATGATATTCTGCATCACAGGAAACAACTTTTTTGGTTTAAAATCTTCTTACTTCGTTTTTCGCATTCAATAAATTTCTTAATAATCACGTGAGTAGTGGTTTAACCCCTAATTTTTTTAAGTATTTCCATTCATTGCCAAAAATGTTTCCAATACGAATTACAAAACTCTTTTCTTATGCCTTTGAAAAATACTTAATCAAAAATTGACATCTTTGTAAACTTATCGAATTGTCATAATTTAAAGTTTTCTTTATCCATATGTATATGTAAATTACTTTTCTTATGGACCGAACGACGATAACTGCAAACATTTATTCCCAAATTGCATTTGTAAGGGTTCTTGAGAACACAAAACGTCCTGTAAATCCCTTTTCAATCTTGCCTCTAGAGCTCTTAGCTAAATTTAAGTGTACCAAACTGGGTATTTACTGCAAAGTCCACAGGATATTGAATCCTTTTAAGGTATTAAAAGCAATTTGTTGAGAGCAAGAACTTCTGTTTTTTTTTTTATTTCGATTTGCTTGAACTATGACAAGTAAAAGCTTTTTCACTTTATCTCAATTGTTTTAGAAATGGGTTTCTTAGCATAAACTACAGTTGTGTTTTTGCTTTGGTTGGACAATTGTTCTGTTTTCTATGACCTCCACTTGGCTGAATTCCAAAAATTCTTCGCTCAAAGTCAATTATGAGGATATCATATTTTACAGGTTACTTACTAACTGCTTGCTGCGTTGTTATGTGTCAAGTTGCGATTGCAAAGCTGCTGAAAATGTGCTTGAATCCTCATAAAATATTTGAAGGATACGGTGTAGATTACAGTGACAAAGTTATGCAAATTTTCTTAGGGCGTAATAAAATAAATATAAATGGCATTTAAACGTCAATGGAAATGTTCTACACATGTGATCGCATCCATTGAAATTGGGGACATTGGGGAAGCGTACATTAAAACGTATAAATTTGTCTTAGTTAAAATTTGCACACTTTTATCTATGGACAACACATTGGAGTTTTCATGGACAAAATTAAAAAAAAAAATTAGAAATTCAAATAATATAGGGGAAAATTAACTTAGCTAAATACGTCCTATAGCAGCTTGCAATTGTTTCTAATAAATGCTTCGAGCATTACTATTGGTATGCTTATAAGAACGTAGGGTTAAAGGTCTTAAGTATGTCTTGGTTTCCAAATCGAATTTTCTTTGTAAAACCAGTTGCAACAGCTTCCTAGAAATAACGAGATTATCATTTGCAAATTACGGTTAACAAATTACGACAATTTTTCCTGAAATATTTCAAAGGAAGAACTGCAAAAAGCTATGATTATTATTTTGCAGATATACGGGGTGGCACGCGAATCGTGCTACAAACATAATGTCAATGTTAATGATGACCGTTATTTAAAGATGGTGGAGGAGTTTTTTTTATCCAGAACTGCGCCGAAGATGCATCCGTTCCAACAGCATTTGGTTCCAACAAGATGGAGCAACTGCACATCGGTTATGACGTAGCTCCAACGAAAATTAACCAAATTCCCAAACAAATTAATATCAAGAAACTTAACTTTCTGCTGGCCCCCAAGGCACCTGACATGACTTCACTCTACCCTGTTTATAGTAAAAACACTGCAATAAATTAGCCGTTGATGGGTTTTCCTTTCTAAAGATAATCAATAAAAATAATCGCATGCGCATCCCAAAAAACAGACACCATGACCTTGTCTGCAGATGAAACCGTTTTCGCCTTCTTTGGACACGATTATCCCATTACAGTCCACTGCTTTGACTATTCCTTTGCCATGTCTCATCCGTGGTTATAAATCGACACAAAAGTTCGACTTTACTCAGGTGAAACATCCCCAAACACTCTACTGAAACATCTTCACGGCGCTGAAAGCAAGCGCGGCACTCTTCTTGCGCAATGCTTTCTCATCTTCAATATGCGCGATGTACGAATATAGATTTTTTTTGTGAAATGCCCATCATTTCCGTTGGTTTACGCTCTTTCAGCCGACTATCGCCCAATATAATTTTGTGGATTTTCTTTACCGTGTCCGCAGTGAACACCTCAATTGGTCGACCACTACGGTGTTCGTATTGGCAGCTTGTACGGCCTCGCTTAAACTCTGCCATCCAATATTTTAAGTCGCGAATGAAGGAACAGACTCCTCCAGTATAAAATCTACCTCGGCTTTAATATTGGTTGGACTGAGACCTTTCAAATGGAAATATTGTATTACATAACAGTGACCAATTTTGTCCATGTTAACAAATTCCCTGAGCTCATTTACTTTAGGTGGCTCAAATAAAAACACTAAACAACGTGGCGCCTTCAAACTTAAGACATATATTTTATAAGGTTGCCACTTTTCACCAAAATAATTTTTGTTCAAACTGCTGGCACTATTTATAAGTCAGGTCGGCTAGTTTAGGGACCGCCTCCGTACAATAATATAACGTAAAAAAATATTTGCGGTGAATCTTATTTATCGATACTATCGTAAGACTTCTCCTCGTGCGTTCCATGGACTAAGTTTATAAGATATGTAGCCAGCTGGTTTAAATTTACGACTAAATTCACTAATGTGGAAAATTAACTTTATTAAATGATTTTATTCAACAAAGTAGTTGGTTTTGTAATTACATTAAAAATATGGAAGCTCGCTCGTTTTGTTTATTACTTTAATTAAAATATTTGAATAAATATTTAGTATAAAATCATGTGCAACACATTAAACCGTTCGCTAGTTTATTTTCCACTTCACTGATTCACCAAAAACTTGACCAGTCAGAACAATTTTTAATTTTCCTCTACAAAGTGTACACAAAAGCGTTTGTGGACAATAAGCAACAAAAGCAGTTGCCTCCTTTTCACATTATCATTTCACGTTTCTTCTGGTGGTTTCCTGTTAGCAATTCGATACGAACACAATTTTCAATAGAGCAGTCTGTAAGGAAGACCACGAATGACCTAAATTTCGAACCTTTAATTGAATGGGCCTGTGTTGGCGAAATGTGCACAAATCAGTTCGCACACAAACAAGCTAAGCACATTTTGAACATAAATCTCTCTATACAGAAACTACATTTCTTTTTCGCTGTATTCATTATCAGAGATACAAAACATTTTGCTCCTCTATGTTTTGGGATAGAGAACAAGTTAAGTTACACGAATAATGATGGCCAAATTGGAATGAGTCCATAGACATGTTGCCTACAACGAATACTTTTGTAAAGATAGCCAATGAAAGGCAACTAGTATGGCTAGTTAGCGACAGGTAACTGGGAGGAGGGCAACGTTAAAGTGGTTAATGGCGTTGAAATGTGATTATTTTCCGGCAAGCCATTTCGTGGTTAAAATGAAATTGAAATATTAAATTGTAATGAATAACTGAAATAATGAAATATCTAATAATCAAGCAACTGATAGAGTTAGAATATAGAGTTTCAGAAATATAAATAGTTAAAAGAAAAATTGAGTAATATTTGGAGTAGTCTTCAGGAGGGAATGAATTTTCAGTTTGCGCTTATTGTTTTATCTATTTATTTATGAATGGGCATTTCTTCTTTTTTTCTTACTTTCTTCCAGTAGGAAATTTATGACAAATCAGTGTTCTGTGTTGTTTGACATTCCATCACGGAAAGATTTTACCTACTTGATGGCCATGATCATAAAGAATTTCATATTAAATTTTGATTTTATAGATTATACGATTAGATTAAATACGAATTAAAATATCAATTTATTTAAGAATAAAAGAATTAAAAGTAAAAATATGAATCCGCTATTTTTTTTATTTAGAAAACAACATATATGGAAAAGATTAGCTTGTTTTAATTAAAAACAAACAAAAAGAATAAATTTACGAATAAAATTTGCGCAATTTTCACATTAAAAATTTGCTGGCCATACCTCAAAGAGGAAAGTATAAAACAACTAAATATCTAAGTAATAATTTTTAAGAAATAAAAATTTAAAAAACAAATTTTATTTGTATTTTTTCTAAAATATAAAAATAAAATATAAAAGTCATAAAATTCTTGAATGAATTCCTTAAATAATTGCATTTATATTGAACTATAAGAAAACAAGGAAAATTGAAAAAAAAAAAATACTTTTATTTGTTTTTTCTTTTATTTTATCCAATTGATGAATTGTATTTGCTGCCCTAAAAAGGCACAACAACTGGTCTAAACAAAGCAAATTAAATTTTGAATGAATAATAAAATAAAAAAATAATAAAATTCCTGAAAATAATATTTTAGAATATAAAAATAAGAAAACATAATAAAAATAATGGAATTCTTAAATGAATTCCCCAAAAACTGAATTTTTATTGAATTGAAAAAAAAAAATTGGAAAAATAAAAAATTAAAGGAAGGAGTTTTATTTGGATTTTCTTAACTTAATCCAATTGATAAATTGAATTTGCTGCGCTAAAAAGTCTGAAACCCCGATACAAACAAAGCTAATAAAACTGTAGAATATTAAAATAATAAAATAATAATGAAATTCTTGAATGTATCCCCCAAAAAATTCATTTATATTAAATTAAAAAAAAAAAAAAAAAAATGAAAAATAAAAAAATTTAAAAAAAACCGTTTTTATTTGGATAAATTGAATTTGCTGCTCTAAAAAGACAAAAAAAAATAGACCCTATAGATTACTGTTGGAATTGATGATGAGAAAAGCTGCAGTTAAAACGACTGGTAATATTTTGTTTAAGAAATGCTATACTCGTATAGTGTTTTCGTGTGTCGTATGATACTTGGCAGAAAACTGCAAAGTGTTACTGCAGCCTTCTCAAGCATTGGGAAGGAATAAATAACAATCGGTGTGGTTGTAAGCGAGCATAAAACAGTTATTTGTTTCGACAAGCAAAAAATTCACTCATTTGGTATGCCTTGTGGACTTTGAAGGCAGATTAATTCATTTACTTCGCCCCTGCCGTGGCTAAAATCGGTGATGTCAGAGATTAAGAGGAGGATAAGAGTATTATTGCGAAAAGATGTTGCAACTTATTAATATTTTTTCAGCGAACAAAACGTCGAACTGTAAAAAAATTTTGGTCTTATCTGTCTTTCTGTACGGCACAAAATCCTGGATTATGACACAGGCAGATGTGCCAGTTCTGGGAGTCTTCGAGGGAAAATGCACTAGAAAATACAGGGTGGCGCAATAGAACATGCATATTTAAAAAATAGATTAAAAAATAAATACAAAAGGTATGGTTAAGATAAATCTAAGGCATTGTAGAGTAATAAATGGAGTTTATTTTTTAAAAATAACATCATCTAAATGGTGACCCTCTCTATGGCGGCACTCCTCTAACCGCAAACGAAAATTATTGAAAACTTTCTTCAGTAATACTGGTGTAATGGCTGCCATTTCACCACGGATATTCTCCTTGAGCTGAACGATGTTTCTTGAATTATTACTGTAGACTCTGTGTTTGGGGTATCACCACAAAAAAAGTCAAGAGACGTCAAGTCTGGACTACGTGGGGGCCATGGGATATCACCTCTCTTCGAAATCAATCTGCCAGGGAACATCTACTTCACCACCGCCATGGAGTCATTTGATGTGTGACAGGTAGCTCCATCTTGTTGAAACCAAGTTCTGAAATTCACTATTCTTGAACTTTCAATTTCTGGAGCCAAAAATCCGTCCAACATCTCAACATAGCGTTCCGTATTAACCGTGACGTTTTGGCCCCGCGCATTTTCGAAGAAAAAAGGACCAATTATTCCTCTGCCAGAGATTGCTGCCCATACTGTCACTTTAGGACTATGCAATGGTTTCTGGTGTTTGATTTTGGGATTTTCACTGTTCCAGTAAAGACAATTTTGACGGTTTACGAACCCATTCATAAGGAAATGAGCCTCATCAGAGAAAAGGATATTGTCAAAATTGGAAAATCGATTAAGCATTCCATTAGCAAATGCGAGCCTTGCTATGAAGTCAGACTCTTTCAATTCTTGTGTTAATTGCAGCTTATATGGATGCAGTTTAAGATCCAATGTTAAAATTCGTTGCAAACTTCGTCGCGATAATTGTAAGACAGACGATCTCTTGCGAGTCGACATTTTTGGATTCCCTCGTACTGACTCCATAACTTTCTCAACATTGTCTTCGGTCCTAGATGTTCTTGGGCGACTATTTGCTTGTGGTTTAAATGTTGAACCGGTCTCTTCAAAACGCTTTACACATATTTGAATTAAATTAGCACTCGGAGCTTCACTAATCCGCCGTAGTCCATATTCAGCACAATATAATCGCCTAGTAGCAATATATGGACGAGAGTTCTCGTAAAATGCGCGCACGCAAAATGCGTGATTCATAGCGACTAAAACTCCATGAGTCCGCCAACCCAACGATTTAGGCGCCCCCCAGCCAACGCCTTTTCTACCCCGCAAAAAATATGATGCAATATGCACGTTCTATTGCGCCACCCTGTATATGAACTATATACCGATATCGACGTGGTCAAGCACATCAAAATACGGCTATTGTGTTGGTTTTGTCGTGATATGCGTATGAAGCATACGCTTTAGCATGAAATGTCTTCGGCAGTGAGGATGGCGATGGATGGCGCAAAAGAGGAAGACTAAAAATCTGTTACATGGATGGAGAATAAGCACAGAAGATCGCTACGCTTTGGACTATTTTCTACGAGCGGCGTATGATAAAGAGGAAGACCACAAATCTGTTAAAAGGACAAGCTGTGAAATGTTATCAAAACTTGGGGTGGCGAATTGGGGAATAAGCCCAGAAGATCGTAACGCATCGGATTATTTTCTACGAGCTGCTTAGTTAGTAGAGAAGAATATCCATTCTAATCGCTGTCCAAGTACGAGGAAGTAAGTAAATATTTTGAATGATTAGAAAATCCTTCATTCTCGTCTTACTGCATTTTGATACGGTAGAACCTCTGGCCTTATTTCCTTGCCTGGGTAACTTATATTTCAATATGTGTTTCACTGTCGCTGCTATTCAGTTGTCATTTTCAAATTTGTGTGAACTAAATATTTCTCTCTCTCTCTCATACACTCTTTCTCGCTCTCTCTCTCTCTTTCTCTCAGACATTCTCTCTTTTTCTCTTTTAAATGCCTGTTATGCGTAGTTGATCTTACATAAATATCGCAAATAATTTTATGCGTTTGTTTTTTCTTTCTTGCTCGGATCCCCCTGTTGCCCACTGTATTAATCTTTGAGCGGCTTAGCGTGCGTTATTAAAGACTCAGAGTAGTGCGTTTCTGACGCTATTAGCACGTTGTGAATGGAATTTTGTTTCTCTGTAATTTGTGTCTACATGAATAGATTTTGTAGAACCCATTTTTTATTTTATTTAAAATTCTAGTTTTCCTTGACAAATCTTTAGGCTTAAAATATTTTTTAGTTTGTTTTTCATTCTTGCTGCTCACATATTAGCGTTTATGCACTTCTAACGAGTGTATTCAATAATTGGAGAGTCAGTATTCGCGATACAGAACAATAAGCAAAATATTTTTCTTTATCGATGATTATGAAAAGTTGAACATGCGATGCAGACAACTCCAAAAGTGTGGGTAGGTTTTGCCAATGTGCGTTGTGCGTTGTGAAGCGGGTAATTTGGAATGTTGAAATGTATTTTGAATGAATGTTTGAAAACTCTTTAATATTGAAATTGCTTGAAGCCAAGTATAGATTGATGTAAATCTGTCATAACTCATTTGAATGGTTATTGCAAATATAATTTTGAGAAGGGCCAAATCCTACAAAATACAAAAATTTTTGAACCAGAAAGGATGAATGAATGTTTAAAAACTCTTGAATATTGAAATTCCTTGAAGCCAAGTATAGATTGATGTAAATCTGTCATAACTCATTTAAATGGTTATTGCAAATATAATTTTGAGAAGGGCCAAACGCTACAAAATACAAACATTTTTGAACCAGAAAGTGTTTTTCGTATATTTGTTATAACTTCCTTGCCTTTCACTTAAGTTGGGCTTGGTTTACTGTACTTTGTTCTTGATTTCCTTTTTTTGGTTTTTTTTATAAAATCTTATACGACCCCCTACCTCCTTATATTCTGTTGTACTCCTGCCAAAATACACAGTTATTACACAATTTGGAAAACTTCATGATAGATATCATGCAACATTAATTTGCCAGCTTCTTTGCTATCGATTGCTCACTATTTGGGTCAATGTAATAAATCATCATGTTTAAAATTTGCAGTAATTAAATAAGTGTGTGAAGAAAAAAGAAACCTCTAAACATGCGTGTTTTCTCACAGACATAGCATCGAATATTCGCAGACATGACAAAATATTATTTACTACTTAAAAGTTGAAATGTTTACACAGCTTTATTAATACATTTTAATCCAACAACTTATGGTTTAATTAATTGATATACATTTGGTAGCCGATCGTATCTTTAATTCCCCCCGCTGTTAATGCTGTTATATTAATAGACGCCTCACTTTTAGCGGATTATCATGCAAATCGTATATTTCTTAGGTTAATGGACGACAACCCCCTTTTGTTGGCAATTAAACTGGTAATTATTATGATGCGATTTGTCTTTATTATGTGCGGCCAGTGCGTTGAGCGGTCAAAGAAAATTTCCAATTTTCTTCCGCGCTGTATAAACTTAAGTGTGCAGATATCTTTAAGCAAATGACTTTTCTGTTTTCATTGGCTTTCTTAACTTATTCACCGATTTTCCGCCTTTTCTGGTTGCGGTTTATTTATTTATTTTTTTTCTACTTTATTCGACATTTGCTTATTTGGACAGTGTGTCGATTTCACGTGGATCATAAAGACATCACTTAACCCATTCACAACAAGACCAAACGGAACACCAAATTCTTTCTTTTGATACTTTTTGTTCACATTTCATTTTCGATTACATTAAAGAAAAAATAAATGTGTATTTCGTTATTGTAATTTCACGTTAAAGAAAAAATAATTTTTTTAGTGGCAAAATGAAAGGCGCTGAAAGAAATAAACCTATTATGGGGTGATTTTTTAAGATTTAAGCTTTTCAATTTGGCAGTACTGGTTGGTAATGGCGTCTAAACGCCATCTGTCAAAGTGAAAAGTGTACAGTATACTCTGTCATTTCATCATGGAAAGACTAACAAACGAGCAACGCTTGCAAAATTTACTATCAAAATTCGTGCTCTGCGACAAATGTGCTTTGTTTGATACGACCATTTTATGGTCGCCATAATCGACCTGCTGAATCAACAGTTCGAGCTGTTATCTCCAAATTCCGCATCAAATTTACTTTGTTGGGCATAAAACTATCGACTCGCATGCGTAGAGTGCGTACCGAAGAAAATATTGCAGCCGTAGCGACCAGTGTTAATGACAATCATGAAATGTCAATTCGTTGCCGTTCTCAGCGAGTTACTCAACCACAAGGAAAATTTTGCACGTCGATTTGGGTTAGAGAGCCTACAAAATTCTATTCACACAAGAATTGAAGCCGAATGACCTACCACAACGTCTAATTTTTGAGGAATGGGCCTTACAAAAGCTCAATGAAAATCCGCTGTTTTATCGAAAAATTGTGTTCAGCGATGAGGCTCATTTCTTGCTGAACGAAAAACTGTCGCACATGGAGTGATGAACAACTACATGCCATACATGAATTACCGATGCATCCCGAAAAAACGACAGTGTGGTGTGGTTTGTGAGCTTCTGGCATCATCGGTCCATTTGTCTTCAAAGAAATGTTACCGTTAATGGCGAACGATATCGAGCCATGATAAGCAATTTTTTGTTTGCCCCAATTGGCTGAGTTGAACTTGGTTGACATGTGGTTTCATCAGGACGGTGCAACATGCCACACTGCTCGTGAAACAATGGGTATGTTGAGGGATGAATTTGGTGAGCAGCTCATGTCTCGATTTGGTCCTGTGAGTTGGCCTCCAAGATCTTGTAATTTAACGCCTTTTGATTATTTCTTGTGGGGTTATGGGGTTATGGGGCTATGTGGGCAAGCCAAACACCCCTACAGGATAACATAACACGCGTTATTATGCTCGAAAAAGTGAGGAAAAATTTGACCTTCCGAATGGACATTTTGCGACGGGGCCGCGGATAACATTTATGTGCAATTATTTATAAAAATTAAATGGCGAAGACCAATTTATCGATTCCAATAAAAAATTGAAATATATGATTCAAATTTGAGTGTTTTATCCGATTTTTAAGAAAACTACGACTAAAAAATCACCCTGTAGTTTTCCATGACATTAAAGTCTTTATGTAGCATAGTTAGAATGATCCTATTTAAATCAAATATGCACCGTTTTGTTTGATAATTTATTGGAATTTCCAAGACAATTTCATTATACCCTCATCCTTAGTGGCAAGGAAAAAAAAATTGAGACAGTCGATTTTCATAAGCTTTTCTTGAGGAAAAATTTTCACACCGAAACAAGTCGTCATAGACAGCAACAGGTAGTAGTCACTTAGTGTCAGATCCGGGCTGTAAGTTGGATATACCTATACACCGTTATCCATATAGTGGTTTTAAAACCACCGATCTGGCAAAGCTGTAAGCTGTTAAATAACACTCATCTGAAGTGTTATTTATTTAGTGAAAGATTTTTAACAAATATAAATCGTTTCACAACCCATGAACGCCTAGAAATAGTTAAAACTTACTGCAAAAGTGTTGATTCAAATGTAATTCAACACTACCGATTTTGGTTTTATTGCATGAGAAGTTTGCAGAAAGCATAATTTCACGCTTTGCCTACCAAGATCAAGCGATGTGACGCCGTTAGACTTCTTTTTTGTGAGCCCCGTCAAAGACTGCGTTTACGTGGATGAGCATTATAATGAAATGCTGGTCAGTCAAATGATCGTATAAACCAGCAGCATCAAGAATCCACGTTGTACGAGTATAGTATTTTTATTCGAGCCATCAAAAGTAAATGATCTCAGCGAATTTGTAAACATGGGAAAAACTGGTCATCGTTAAGTAATACAATATTTCCATCTGAAAAGTCTCAATCCAATCATTATTAATGCCGAGCTAAATTTTACTCTGGAGAAGTCTGCTCCTTCGTTTAACACTGTGAAATATTGAATAGCAGAGTTTAAACGAGGTCGTGCGAGCTGCCAAAATGAATACCGTAGTAGTCGACCAAGTGAGGTGTACAACTATTCGGTAGCAGAGTTTAAACGAGGTCGCACGAGCTGCCAAGACGAACACCGTAGTAGTTGACCATTTGAGATGTTCACACCAGACACGGTTAAAAAAATCTACAAAATGATATCGAATGATCGCCGGTTGATGATCGTCGTGCTAGAGCTAGCTAAAATGATGAGCATTTCAAAAAATGCTATATATGTACATCATATATTGACTGAAAATTTGAAGATGAGAAAGTTGTGCCCAAGATGGGTGCCGCGTTTGCCTTCAATAGAGCAAAAGCAGTGTTGTTAAGATGCTTCAGTGAAGTGTTTGGCATATCGCTACCGTTATAAACCCGAATTTTTGCATCGATTTATAATCATGGATGAGATATGGGTCCACTATTCCAGATCTGAGACAAAGGAACAGTCAAAGCAGTGGACTGGAGTGGAAGAATCGTGTTCAAAGAAGGCGAGGGTGGTTCCATCTCATGCGTTATGGCGTCATGGCTATTGATGTGACACCGACAGACTTCTTTTTTGTGAGGCCACCTCAAAGACTGTGTTTACGTGGATAAGCATTATAATGAAATGCTGGTCAGTCAAATGATCGTATAAACCAGCAGTTTCATTCATAGTCAAATTATAAATTTATGAAACTTCCATCGTATGAATTCTTTACTATCTAAATTGTTACGGAACAGCGTTATGGGCAATAACATACAAATGATGGACATAAATCTTTTAAAATTGTTTATAAATCATTTCAATTCAAAAATAAACACAAAAGAATTATTCGAGTAGTGTACAAAGAAGATAATATGTTTACATCATTACATCATTAATAAAGTCTTTTTGATGTTCTCTATGTTTTCTATGATGTTTTCAGGTCAACAATTAGTCTTCAGGTAAAATTTGCTTTACATTCATTGCTAAGGCGCGTGAAAAATTATAGCGAAAATTATCAATGATCTCATGTGGTGTATTTGATGTGCATAAAATCAAAATTTCTATGATTAATTGGGACAATATGAAATGTTGCAGGACACTGAAGTATGTGGGGGTATGTTTTACAAAAATATGTCAGAATCTTTTGATGCATTTGAAGGCTGTTACAAGAAGAAATACCTGAGGCTGCGCTAAGTTTTAAGAAGTTTCTTAAAAATGTAAAGCAGTTACCGCACCTACTACGTAGCCAATCAGCCAGCAGATATACCTGTCTCAATCGACTTAAGACGGCATGACCAACAGATATTTAATATTTTGAATGTTTGCTTCTGGATGTTACATTATTTACCATGTTAACAGTAAAGTAAAGTAAGGATGTAATAAACTGACAGCATTTTCGAAGAGTTAACTTCGCTTCGCTCTTGATTTTTTAAAATTTCCTAAAAGCATTTGGGATCTCCGATTCAGATTTATATTCCAAACAATCATTTATGTCGTACTTTCTTTCATGTTTGGTTAAAACTTGCACCCAGTGTTAGGATTTGTAAATGAATAAAGGCAAAAACTTCGCGAAACAACTAAAGTGAACTAAGGAAATCCAGAAAAATTCGAACTGTTTTTAAAGATAATTGTTATAAAATCGAAAAAATCGAACTGTTTTTAAAGATAATTGTTATAAATTGAACATGAATATTTAATGCTTTTCATAAGATAAAACTTAGCAGGTGACATTTTTTACTCATATTTGAAGTTCTTGTTGGATAAGATACTTATTTAAAATTCAATTCAGTTCTTGAATTCATAGGAATTATAAATAAATGTGATTTTCTTCCAGTCAATATCATTTCCTTTACTATTTTGCCATTTGAATGTGGAATGTTGATTATTATTAGTCACCAAACAGTTACTTTTTCCGGATGAAATGGCTTTTCCACCATCACTTCTGGGTTCTTCGAGCCCGATATGCAGCAATTTTGCTTGTGTGCATAACCAAGCAATGAGAAATGAGCTTCATCGCTGAAGAAAATTTTATTCGATTGAAAATCCACCTTTCAAGCACCACTTTTATAAAAAGTTTTAACTATTTTTACGCGTTCTTTGGTTGTGCGTAAATGCCACTAAATAAATAACACTTCAGATGATAGGTGTTTAACAGCTGACAGTCTTGCCAGACTGGCGCTTTTGAAACCACTAAATACATAACCCTGTACTTTCATATATTATCCTTATTTTTATAGCAGCACAAAGAAAGAGTTCATTGATATTTTTTGTTTTAATAAAAGTAATCATGCATCCACCTCCAAATGCTGTGGCCACTTTACTACCTGCTATGGAGCACAGCAACAATTTCTTTTCATTGTATCATCGAATCAGTTGGATTTCCAAGTTTCGTGTCACAAATACCTAATCACATTGGACACTATTGTGTCTATAGTCATGTCTTTTAGTCAACGTTTTCAATTTTTCGAAGGACGTCAATTCGATTTCTTGTGCGATTACCGAATTGGGTGCTTTACATGAAAGGGGAAGTTGAAGCGAATTTTTTTTTTTAGCATTTTCTTCATATCAAGCTAATTTGTAATCAATCAACATCGATTATGTATTTATATATTATAGAGTGATATAAACACCAGACTGTTATTTATGTATTCCACTTAAGCTTTTATTTCATACTCATGTACGTAATTTACAGTTGAAGGATATAACAATGACTGTGCGCTGATTGCTGATGTGCAATTAGTTGTTCTTTTTCGGAGGAATTTGCAAAGGGAGTACAATGCATTTTAATGAATGGCATAAAGTTCAAGCAACTCTTATGGAGAAACCCTTAAATAAGTGAAGAGTTTTCCATGAACAGAAGCGTGCAATGACTTGCTGTTGTGATGTAGTTCATTCCATTTCCAAAAACTGTGGTAAATTTTGTTTGTTCTTAAATTTATCGAAAATAATGAATCAAGACAAATGTTTGTTATTTAAGTGTTCTCGTTTATCACTACTTTGGGCTTCTAGTCACGTTTTGTATCGCCAACTTGGGTAGCAACACCATGGCGTAGAAACTGAACCGATATTGAAGCCAAATTGAAATTAAAAATCGGTGAGAGCAACAAATATTTCTACTAAAATTTAAGAAAATCGACAAAACTCTATCTATTCGGCTCAAATTAAGATCACGTGCCTAGAGGGTGAAAATGTGAGTTTCTGTAGTAAATGATTTTAATTTTAAATGGCAGTATGAGGCGTTTCCAAAAGATATGAATGAATTCCTTGAATGTTATTAAATAGTTCAAATGGCACATAAGACATCACCAAATTATCAAGGAAATCGCATAATACATTTCTGAACTATATAACGTAGAATATGGGAGTGACAGTCCCAAAACAAGCCAACCTGACTAATTGATGGTGCCAATAGTTTGAAAAAAATTATTTTGCTGAAAAGTGGCAACTTTACAAATATTTTAAGCATCAAGACTCCCCGTTGTACGAGCATAGTATTTTTTTGGAGCCATAAAAAGTAAAGCATCTCAGCGAATTTGTAAACATGGGAAAAATTGGCCATCGTTAAGTAATGCAATATTTCCATTTGAAAGGTCTCAGTCCAATCATTATTAAAGCCGAGCTGAATTTTACTCTGGAGAAGTCTACTACTTTGTTTAGGACTGTAAAATATTGAATAGCAGAGTTTAAACGAGGTCGTACAAGCTGCCAAAATTAACACCGTAGTAGTCGACCAAGTGAGGTGTACAACTATTGGGTAGCAGAGTTTAAAAGAGGTCGTACGAGCTGCCAAGACAAACACCGTAATAGTCGACCAATTTAGGTGCCCATGACAGACACGATTAAGAAAATCCACAAAATGGTATCGCATGATCGTCGGTTGATGATCGTCGTGCGAGATGTAACTGAAATGATAAGCATTTCAAAAAATGCTATACATCGTATATTGGCTGAAAGTTTGAAGATGAGAAAGCTGTGCCCAAGATGGGTGCCGCGTTTGCCTTCAATAGAGCAAAAGCAGTGTTGTGAAGATGCTTCAGTAAAGTGTTTGGCATATCGCTACCGTAATAAACCCGAATTTTTGTCTCGATTTATAGTCATGGATGAGACATGGGTCCACTATTTCAGATCTGAGACAAAGGAACAGTCAAAGCAGAGGACTGGAGTGGAAGAATCGTGTTCAAAGAAGGCGAGGTCGGTTCCATCTCATGGCGTTATGGCGTCATGGCGTTTGTTTTTTTTTCTTTTCTTTGGGGGGAGTGCGTTTGGTATTATTTTTGTTGATTATCTTCAGAAAGGAAAACCTATTAATGGCAAATATTATGCCTATTTATTGCAGCGTTTAGGCGATGAAATTATGGAAAAAAGACCGCATTTGTCGAAAACGCAACTATTGCTTCATCAAGACAAAGTTCTAGTTCACACATCCACTATTGCGATGGCCAAAATTAACGAATTAAAGTTGGAGTTGCTTCATCGCGTATCTAGTTCGCCATATTTAGCTCGCCTGAACTATTTTCTAATAACAAACTTGAAAAATGGCTCGGCGGCAAAAGATTTGCTAACAAGGAAGAGGTGAAGCCTGCGGTTGATGGCTATTTTAAGGAGTTTGACAGATCTTATTATAAACAGCTTCTATTGAAGCTACAATAGCTTCTATTGAATATATATAAGAAGTGTATCGAGCTAAAAGAAGATTATGCTGAAAAATAAAGGTAAACTTTCCCAATTTTTTTGTGTCTTCTTTGTTAGCTCGGCTAGTTTTGGGACTGCTGGATCGACTTTGAAACTAAATTGGTTGCAATATTTTTTCCTTTAAAAAAAAAGAGTATTTCTTTTGAAAAAAAGTTAATTCGGGCTCACTTGGGCACAAATTCAATTCATCTGATACTGACTCATCATTTTGGATCATCAATTTTCTCAAAAAGGATAACATTTCGATTTCTAAATTATTTGAACAAAATCAAAGTATTCTTTGGCTTAACATTTTGGTTGGGACAGTTTTTGCCGGGCAGATCGTCTGATTCCAGATGGTTATGCGGTTCGATGTAAACCAATGAAATTGTATCAATATTTGGACAGTGGGATTAGCAAAGCTTTGGCTACAAAAACTGTTCATTATTGCAATCTTTTGGCAATGAATGTTGTAGTTTTATGACAAATTTAAACAAAATCATGGGTACGTGCAAAAAAAAATTTATGATATTAATACTGGTACATAACCATACAAATAACCCTGTCTTTTATAATGTTTTTTTTCAGATTAATGGCATGTTTTTTTATTTGCCGATTTTAAATTTTTTGTTGATTCAGTTTTTTCCATAATTAAAATTTCCCATACTTTCTGATCAGTTTCTTTCATTCAGGCCTTTGCTCGGTCTGATTTGAAAAAAACTAATATTAAAAACACAGTTTCATATAATCTACAATCTTCGACATTTTTGCACTTTGTATTACGTGTAGAACTTTGTAGCCTTTATATCTTGGGTTTTGTAGTCCTCAAGACTGATGAAAATGGAAAGAACAAAGATTTTTTGGGGGTTTAGCATACAGAAGATCTACAATTATGGGAAGACTCGGATAAAAAAAAAGGAAATTTTGTTTTTTTTTACACTTAAAAAGGAAAGTTTTTTCGAGAGTTGATATTTGTAATGGCCAGTGAAGTGATCTTGGTGATGGCTGGCGAAGAAAAAGGGCACAAGCACTGCCGAAATAACCACGTCATCTCCATACGCCGTAGCGTTACCAACTATGCATAACAAAATAGGAATTTGTACATTACGCGGTTGATTGAAGTGGCATTCACATCTTCAAAAAGTTAGTTAATTTTACAATTTATTCCAAGTATTTATCTCTAAAGTAATCCATAATAATTTGAATTCTATCAATTACAAATTAAAGCAACTAAACTCCAATTTAATTCAGATCAATAATTAATTTATTTTAATAATACATTTAAGGGGAAATTGGAAAAAATAATAAATAATATATTTTGTTTGGTTTGTTTCTTATTTTTTATTTTTTTACTTATTTTTTTTCAATTTATAATTTTGCGATATAAATTTTTTTTAATTCAAATTTCAAACAAATTCTTATCAGTTTCTTATATTTTTAGGCCCTTAACTCGTGTAGGTTTGGAGAGTAATTAGACACTTCGGTAACAATTTGATGGACATTTCGAAATTTCGAAATTAGGAAAAGTAATAAATAGAGTAAACAATATACATATTTTGTTTTTTTTTATTCTGTTGATTTTATAATTTTTCAGTGTTAATTTTTATTTTCAA
Source organism: Philornis downsi (assembly GCA_019455685.1). Taxonomy (NCBI): domain Eukaryota; kingdom Metazoa; phylum Arthropoda; class Insecta; order Diptera; family Muscidae; genus Philornis; species Philornis downsi. The sequence continues at coordinate 61,031 of JAHXMU010036440.1, forward strand.
ATTTCAAACAATTTATTTTCAGTTTTTATATTTAGACCCTTAACTCGTTCAGGTTTGAAGGATAAGTAGACATTTCGGTAACAATTTGATGGGCATTTCGAAATTAGGAAAAGTAATAAATATGTTAAACAACATATTTTGTTTGGTTTGTGTTTTATTCTGTTGGGTTTATAATTATTCAACATTAATTGTTATTAATTCATATGTGGAACAATTTCTGACCAGTTTCTCATATTTTTAGGCCCTTAACTCGTATAGGTTTGAAGAGTGATTAGACAATTCGGTAACAATTTCATGGACATTTGGAAATTTCGAAATTAGGGAAAGTAATAAAAATATTAAATAACATATTTTGGCTGGGTTTTTTCTGTTGATTTTATATATTACTTTTTATTCATTGCAATTTCAAACAATTTCTTATCAATTTCTTAACTTGTTTACGTTTGAAGGAAATGTAGACTCTTCGGTAACAATTTGATGGACATTTCGAAATTAGGAAAAGTAATAAATATATTAAACAATATATTTTATTTGGTTTATTTTTTGTCCTGTTGATTTTATAATTTTTAAATATTAATTTTTATTATTTATTTATTAATTTTGTATCAGTTTCTTACATTTTTAGGCCCTTAACTCGGGTAGGTTTGAAGGGTAATTAGACACTTCGGTAACAATTTTATTGACATTTCGAAATTTCGAAATTAGGCAAAGTAATAAATATATCAAATAACATATTTTGTTTGGTTTATTTTTTGTTCTGTTGATTTTATAAATTTTATATATTACTTTTTATTAATTCAAATTTCAAACAATTTCTTAACTTGTTTAGATTTGAAGGAAAGGTAGACTCTTCGGTAACAATTTGATGGCATTTCGAAATTAGGAAAAGTAATAAATATATTAAACAATATATTCTATTTGGTTTATTTTTTGTTCTGTTGACTTTATAATTGTTCAATATTAATTTTTATTAATTCAAATTTCAAACAGTTTTTTATAATTAGACCCTTAACTCGTTCAGGTTTGAAGGATAAGTAGACACTTCGGTAACAATTTGATGGACATTTCGAAATTGAGCAAAGTAATAAACATATCAAACAACATATTTTGTTTGGTTTATTTTTTGTCCTGTTGACTTTATAATTTTTCAATACTAATTGTCATTAATTCAAATTTTAAACAACGCTTTATTAGTCTCTTATATTTAGACCCTTAGCTGTTTTAGGTTTGAAGGATAATTTTCGACAATGTACAACTCTTTCTCTTGTTACATCCTCCAACACATGTATCCCTTCTACCATAGATTATTTGCATATCTATGGAGCATGTGATTTACTAACCATACACTGTCTACACCGTCTACATCCTTATTGATAACATAATTTATACCCGAAAAATTCATAATATCCTCCTCCAGCTTTTGTACATGTGTTGCATATAAGTATAAAAAAAAGAAAACATAAAAGAAAGTAAGACTTCTACGAAAACAAGTGAAAATCACGGATATAAAGAAACTTTTTCTTTCCTTTAGTCGTTTACGTTTTTTGCTTCAACATGTTTAAATTTAGTTATAAAACTCAATTCTTTTTTGCAAGTCAGGTTTGGTGGGGGGGGGGGGGGGAGCGAATATGTTGCTTATATTGTATGTGTAAATAATGTTATTTAATGTGAGAAAAGTGAGAAGGGTAATATGATAGAATGTAATATTATGCTTTTAGAGTATTTTCCACAGTTTACACATCATAACTTGCATATTTGCTGTGGCCAGGATAAGGAGCTGATATGAGATTTAGAAGAATTTTGCAAGAGAATTTTATTAAACACTGTTGTTGAAACTAAACGGCACTGTTTCACAAAATTTTATGGTATAATGTGGATTTTTGAATCATCCAGATATTTAAGGATATGCAAATAAATTTACGTTAGAAAATTACGTTATGTATAAAATCGAGTTTATTCGTTATTATTAGCATGCTCATCTTGATGCATACTTACGTTCAATTTATATTCCAAAATTCAGTGTAGTTCAAAAGCTATAGCAATTTTTTAAAACAGCGATTTTTGAAAAAAATACGTAATATTCCTAAATATCGACATAAGTAACAACATGTTTTTTCTTATTATCATTAACGTTCTCAAGGCACATTCGATCGTCTGAGTACGATTCCAAAATTTCGTATGTTTCGAAAGTTAGAAACACTTCCAATAATAGCGATTTTTTCAAAAAGTCATAATATCTCAAAACATTGTACATACTCCGAGTTTGCAAAAATATTCCACCCAAAAGATGACTGATCGAATTCAGTATAACTGCTTGAAAGGCATTAAGCTAAGAATATTTGATTTAAATTGATTTATTCGGGAGCTACGAAAAGGAAAGGATAATTCTCTCAAGTTTTATAGAGAATTATAAATCAATAATGTGCACAAAAATTAGTTTTTAGCTCGTTGGTAAGTAGGCACGATAACTATTATAAATTTTTATGAAATTTCTTGAAATTTCGTTTCTTTTATTGTGTTTCAGTTCCGAAAACCTTTTCTGACACCAATCATGCTGTGAATATAATTACCTCTGCTCTTTTAAACTAAATACACAATAAAGTATATGGATTGATTTTGAAATGAATTAGAATGAAAATTATTATTTGAATAAATACAATTAGCTAAAATTTCATTATATAATGAACTCTTGTTAGGATAGATGTAAAAATCCACCTTAACCAACCATGGAATTACAAAGAAAACCCATTATTTGTGACAATCCAGCGGTGCTGGGAGGTTTCGTTGTTGTGGTCGGCGAGAACGTGAGCCTCTTTTCACTTGAACAACCACCAGGACCACATTACAAGTCGCCCTCAACTTTCAAATTAAAATACCAATGTAAGTCTCAGATCCCCAACATCTTTTCGTTCTCAGAATTGATCAATTCCCTGTAAGTAAAATAGATACGTAGGACGATTAGGAACTCAGACCTCTTGGTTTCCAAACCCCTCAATTGAGCCTAAGCTCTCCCCAAATCGCCCCTAGTGAGTTACAACCTGAGTTCCAAAAGAAAAGAGGCATAACATTTTACATGGTCCTTCGAGCCGGATGTACGAGTACTCGTATATTGGGTGAAGATATATGTATGTGTGTAAGTCAGTTCACCTGACTGAATTTTCTCTACTTGTTTTATACCATATTGTTATATTTGTCATTGTCATTAATCTGCGACTCAATACCGCTTTATAAAACTCTCATAAACGTAGCGTTAATATTTTTGTCAGTATCTTGTTATGGTCTTAAACTGCATATGAAGGTAATTTGACTTAAATACCAATTCAATCATGATTAATATTTGCGCATAAACCACTTAAGCGACTGTTCAGCTTATTTAGCCATAAATGGCGGGGTTAGAGTAATTATAACCTCAAGCATTTCAAATCATGCAATTGATTCACGTTTTCTATTTTCGTAGTTTTGAGCTTTAAAAACTTTAATCCGAGAAAACCAACAACAATTCAAACAAGACAAAAACGTTTTTTTTTATGAAGATTAAAACTCTTAAACAGTCATTGACACGACCAGCACTGTGAGAGTACAGAGGGAACATCATCTCAACGTTGCGGATAACTGAAAACTGTAACAGCATCAGACGTCGGCACCGGCAGCTACACTCAAGTCGTTATCACCGATATACAAACGAATACCGTTACTTGCACTTTACCAACAAAATGTTGTTACACTTCACAGCACCCTAGGAATTGAATGAAATCCCTCTAAACAAATCATGGGATGTCAGTAATACCAAAAAGAAAGAGGAAAAAAAAACAACAAAATAATACCTAAACTAAAGATTTCAGGTTAACCCATCATGATCCATCAATTCATTATCGGTTAGGCGGCGGCATCGTTGGCGGCGTTCCTTGCTTGTTTGCTAGCGTTGACGCGCTCTATGTCAATTTATCACGGACGCTTTTGTGTTGCTATTTTTTGCTTTTTTCTATTCTCAAATTTTATTGAATTGACATCACGTTCATAAATTAATCGATATACCCCCTGTGTTTTCATCCTTCTCTTATGTTGTGCTTCATAACAATGGACAGAGTTGAATTGTTAGAAATGGTTTTAGTGTCAGCAAAATTTAAGTGTTTCATTCGAAAAAAGCGCGAATTTTTCGGATAAACAACTTTAATGGAAATTGCAATTGAGATTTTGGATCAAATTTGATGGAAATGTTAGAAAAAAAAAATCCGTCAATAACTGTGAAATGTGGGGCAAAGAAATTGAAGTGGTTGCTTTAAGCAAATCGAATTGCATTGCACTAAAAAATTTCTATATATACGAGTATATACCTGAATCAGTTGGGAATTCAAGTAAAGAGTTTTTCTTAATCTACTTATTCGATACACGATTGCATCAAAATAGCTCTTTTAATTTTCTTTAAAAAACGAATAAAAAAGTAGCAAAATTCGCTGTTATTTTTTTTATAAAAAATGCATCTTTATTATGAAAACATGTTTACAAATGATTCATTGAAAGTGTTGACCATCGTTAGCTAGTACTTTTCCCCATCTTTCTGATAAAGCTCGAATTCCGTCACGGTAAAACTGTTCATCTTTTAAGGCTACCCACGAGTCTAGCCATTCCTTGATGTTATCATATTAGTGGAACTGCTGGCCAGCCAGACCGTGTGCCATCGAGCAGAACAAGTGATAATTGGATGACGCAATATCTGGAGAACACGGCGAATGGAGTAAGACTTCGGCGTTTCCAGGTAGGTTTTAACGAGCTTGGCCACGTGAGACCGAGCGTTGTCATGCTGAAGAATCACTTTTTCGTGCCTTTCCGCATGTTATGGACGTTACTCGTGCAGAGCTCGGCTCAATCGCATTAATTGAAGTCGATGTCGATCCCCCAGTGGTAGTTTCGCTTGGTTTCAACAGCTCATAATAAATAACACCGACCTGGTCCCATTAAATACAAACCGTAAACTTCGCATCGTAAATATTCGGCAGAGGCGACGAAGGCCGGGCAGTCCCCATAACTTGTTTTTCTTTGGATTGCTGGCTGTAATGAATCAATTTTTCATCAGCCGTTATAATATAATGAAGAAACCCCTTTCTTTTTTGTTGCTGAAACAGTTGTTTACAGGAGAAAAAACGACGTTCAACGTTCATTGGCTTCAACTCCTAAGGAACCCAAGTTCCTTGCTTTTAAATCACTCCCAATGCATGTAATCGCTTGGAAATGACTTGGTGGGTAACTCTTAATACTGAAGCAAGCTTCACCTGCGTTTGACGCAGATCCCCATCAGGCAATGCCGTCAATTCGGTATCTTTGTCTTCCTTCCGATTTTTTCGATTGAAAGAAGAAAATCAATACTTCCCGTATATGACGATTATTTGGCACAAAATCATAAATATACATATAACAAAAAAAAAATATGACGCAAAAGAAAATCACTATTGTGTCACGACGGCATCCTTTCTATATGCTTAAGCTTGGCTCAGCACGTTTATGTTATAGCAGAATCGACAGCTAGCGCCATCTATTGGCAAACAGCGGAAACTTAGTTGCGCATTTAATATTAGAAGCCAAGTAAGGAACAACTCCAATTTATATACATCCCAGTTGTAGGCATGTTTATTGAACAATTTCATAAACTACAACTTTTCAATGGAAAACTAATATATTATCTGTATGTAGCAGCAATTTTTGAAACAACTTCTTACCTGAAGACGAGTCGCGGCCAGGGTTCATGGCAATTATTTATTTTTGCTCCTGTCTATTGGTTTATTACAGGGTTTGCCAACAGGTTTACTTAATATAATATATATAATATATATACATATATTTATGTATATATACATATATACATATATATATACATGTATGATTTTTTAATCGTAATATTTTTAAAACGAATAAAACACCTAAATTTGCATCATATATTAAAATTTTTTATTGGAATCGATAAATTGGTCTTTGCCATTTAATTTTTAAAGATAATTTCATGTAAATGTTGTCTGCGGCTCCGTCTCAAAATATTCATTCGGAAGGTCCAATTTTTCGTCTGTGTTCCCAGCATTTCGGTCTGTATTCCACGAATAACACGTGTTATGTTATCCTGTAAGGCTTCAATAGTGATCGGCTTGTCTACATAGACCAACGACTTGACATAAAACCACAAGAAATAATCAAGAGCCGTTAAATCACAAGATCTTGGGGGCCAACTCACAGGGCCAAATCGAGAGGTAAGCTGCTCACCAAATTCATCCCTCAACATATCCATTGTTTCACGAGCAGTGTGGCATGATGCATCGTTCTGATGAAAGCACATGTCAACCAAGTTCAACTCGGCCAATTGGAGCAAAAAAAAAATATCTCATATCATGGCTCGATATCGTTCGCCGTTAACGGTAATGTTTCTGTAACGGTCGTCTTTGAAGAAAAATGGAACGATGATGCCACCAGCCCATAAACCACACCAGACTGTCGTTTTTTCGGGATGCATCGGTAATTCATGTAGGGCATGTGGCTGTTCATCACTCCAGATGAGACAGTTTTGCTTGTTTACGTATCCGTTCAGCAAGAAATTAGGGGCATCGCTGAACACAATTTTTCGATAAAACAGCGGATTTTCATTGAGCTTTTGTAACGCCCATTCACCAAAAATTAGACGTTGTGATAGATCATTCGGCTTCAATTCTTGTGTGAGCTGAATTTTATAGACTTTCAAACCCAAATCGATGTGTAAAATTTTCCTTGTGGTTGAGTAACACATGCCCAATCGCAGAGAACGGCGACGAATTGACATTTCACGATCGTCATTAACACTGGTCGCTACGGCTGCAATAATTTCTTCGGTACGCACTCTACGCATGCGTGTCGATGGTTTTATGTCCAACAAAGTAAATTTGGTGCGAAATTTGGAGATAACAACACGAATTGTTGATTTAGCAGATCGATCATGACGACCATAAAATGGTTGTATCAAACGATGCACATTTGTCACAGAGCACGAATTTTGATAATAAATTTCAACGATTTGCAATTATTGCTCGTTTGTTAGTTTTTCCATGATGAAATGGCAGAGTATACTGTACACTTTTCACTTTGACAAATGACGTTTGGACGCCACTACCAACCACTGCTGCCAACCTGAAAAATTAAAATCTTAAAAAATCACTCTGTAGAAACCAAACTAAATCAAAATTGTTTCTCGACTTTAATTCATATCGATGACTGCCGGTGCTTATAAATCTATTCGTCTGTTTGAAATTTCTGTGCTGGTTTTTTTATTACGTTTTAATTGGCAACCTTTTTTTACCGTCTCTGATTTCATTGTATTGCTATAGGAATTTCACATACTCGTATAATCATCTTTCGGTACACATTTTCATACTAAATTATCTTGAATTATAAACTATTTAATTACTCTTTCAATTAAGTTTCTCAGATACTACGTTATTCCATTCCAACTTTTTTTTGCGATTATCGTATTAAATTTTATTCTGTTTCCATTCCATAATGGTTAAGAATTCTTCAAGAAATTTAACAAGTTCTCCTATAAATTTATGATTTGTTAAAAGTCTTGCTAACATTCATATTTGTTATAAAGGATTTACACAGGCACAAACAGTCAACAAAAAAAAAAAAAAAAATGCTCAACAACATTTTTATGGTAATGTTTTTTTTTTTTGGCGTACAAAATTCTTAGCATTAAAAAAAGTGGTTCCACAGGCATGTCATGAAACTTTTTTTTTTGGTGCAGCTAAATTCTCATAGCAAACAATAATGTCACGAACCACAAAAAGTTTTCTTTCCTCCCAATTTTCTTGGCCGTAAATCAACAGGAAATATGAGAAACTGTTAGATTCCATGGTGGTTCTGTGGTAACTGATTTGTGTTTCTTAGCAATAAAAAATTCAATAAATTACAAGTAAATAATAAAAATAATAAAAAAATTATTTATGCTTTATTAAAACACTGAAATATTTATTTATGTATTTAACTGCAATTTATCATAAATTGCTTAAAATATCAATAAACCTCAAGTGACTGAACCGAATGCTGGACTGAGTAGTGCCACTGCCAGAGCAGTTCCAGTTTGTTCAGTCGTGTACAACTGACACTTCACCTAAAAGGGGCAGAGAGCAGGCCGTTCCCTTTAGTTGTGTCACATGGAGTGTTGCATTTTGGGAACAAATGCAGCAACATTATGTTGCTTAACACGTTTTTGTTCATTACTCACTCAAACCACCAAAAAGAGACAAGAAAAATAGTCTTTTCAATATTTTTTTGCGAAATTTTTAGGCCATTCATTAAGCGAAAATTGATTTGGGCTTTAAATCATTGGCCAGTCTAGACATTGTTGCTGCCACTGTTGTGTTAAGTATTGGTGGTTATTCCAAGTGCAGTTTTTTTTCGTGGAAATAATTGTATTGTTTGAATGGAACAACAAAAATGCCGAAAAACGGTAAAAACGAAACTTCTCACACCCTACTATAATGGGGGAAAAAATATTTCTGGAGTGATGAACAGCCCCATGCCATACATGAATTACTGATGCATCCCGAAAAAACGACAGTCTGGTGTGGTTTATGGGCCGATGGCATCATCGGTCCATTTTTCTTCAAAGATGACCGTGGAAGAAACGTTACAGTCAAGGGCGAACGATATCGAGCCATGATACGCGATTTCTTTTCTTTTTTTTTTTGCCTCAATTAGCTGAGTTGATCTTGGTTGACATGTGGTTTCATCAGGATGGTGCAACATGCCACACTGCTCGTGAAACAAGGGATATGTTGAGGGATGAATTTGGTGAACAGCTTATCTCTCGATTTGGCTCTCAAGATCTTGCGATTTAACGCCTCTTAATTATTTATTGTGAGATTATGTCAAGTCGTTAGTCTATGTGAACAAGTCGAACACTATTGAAACCTTACAGGATAACATAACACGCGGTATTCGTGGAATACAGGCCGAAATGCTCGAAAATGTGACGAAAAATTGGACCTTCCGAATGGACATTTTGAGACGCAGCTGCGGACAACATTTACATGAAATTATCTTTAAAAACTAAATGGCAAAGATCAATTTATCGATTCCAATAACAAATTTTAATATATGATGCAAATTTGAGTGTTTCATTCGATTTTCAAAAATACTACGATTAAAACATCACCATTTATCACAATCTTGGCGGCAAATTCACATCACTTACGCTAAAGATAACTATATTTTCAAGTCGTTAAAGCAGAATGTCCCTTGTAGCGTTATCTGTGTGGCACCTCGCTCTGTTCTAATATCGTTCTATTTTGTGCCAAAAGAAATTAATTATCTGTTACTGCAGCCTTCTCCCGAACAGTCGACCAAAATGGATCTATTAATAAATCAGAACAAAAGCAAGCTATTTCTTTAGACCAGGGATATTGACAAAATTTAATTTTCGTGCAAACTTATTTAAACTACATTACGAATTTATTTCTGATTCATATTTGAAACAACAACGTTTTTCTGCCTGAAATGAAATTAGAAACCTGAATCGATTCCGTGTCTTTAACGAAACGTAATTAAGCAGATATTTTGGTTCGAACACCTGAAACTAAAGTATAGTTTTACACAATTTCGTTTCTTAATTCAAATTAGAACTGAAACGAAATGCACGTAGTTTCGTTCCTTGGCAAGGAAAATGACCTGGCGTCAAGCTGAAAAACGTAAAGATGGTTCAAATAATTTATTTTCTGAAACGAGTATACGTATAGTATATAGTTTTATATAATTTTATTTCTTAATTAAAACATCAAGCTGAGAAAAGGTAAAAAAAGGTTCAAATAACTTATTTTCTAGATTTGCGACGCCAGGCTCTTACAAATTTTGACTGTCTTTATGAATTGAAAAATTAAAAATGAAACCCAAACAAAAAGGTTTCATAAACGAAATCAGAATAAAATGGTTTTCTAATTTCATTTGATTCGTACAAAATTAAAATTGTTTGTAAATTCGTTTTAGATGTAAGAAACAGGAGCAAAATTCAATACCATTTTGGTTCGATTCGGACAAAAGAGGGGAGAATTCGTTCCTATCAATTATTCTGCTACTCTCTGGCGAAACAGAATTACAAATGGACGTAGTGTGTCTTCATATTTCAGTTTCGACTTATATAGGTTTGAATCCTCAATCTTAGTATTCTTCGGTAGAATGAAAACTTTATACAAAATTATATTCCAAAAACTGAAACAAATCAAAATTATTTTCGAATTTATGTTCGTTTCTGGTTTTGACGCTTATGGCCTCACCAACATCGTTTCTAAGAAGTACAGATTAATGATACAGCCGACCTAAAATCCACAGCAAACAGTAACTTTTTGCCACCCGGTGCATCTCGTCTGGGTTGATGTTGTCCTGTATATAACAATTTCCTTTGTTAACATAACTATTCATCCAATGATGTGCTTCATCGCTGAAGATGATTTTTTGCATAAAATTGAGGTTATTTTTTAAACAATCCGAAACTTTGCCAGCGAAGAAACGACATTTCTCTAGTCATTAACTTTAAGCTAAAGGATCAATTGTATCTTGTATATGTGCAGGCTTAAGTCTCGTCCTGCCAAGTTGAAGTCTGCGAAAGGCCGAGTTCTTGTGCACGGCAGTGAATCGACTAGCTCGGTTTCCACCTTCATGAATAGCGACGATATTCTCAGCCTGTCTGATATTTCTTTGACGTGCGATTGTTGGCTGAAGGCCCTCTGCGTCTGCCGTCGAATGGGCGCAACGTTTTGCAGTAATGAACTCTATAATTTGGCTGATAATTTACCGAATCAATAGTCTCAAATTTGGCCTTCACTCGTTGAAGGGTCGGCTTTGAAGGCCTTACGTGTCTGCCGTAGAATGGGAGCAACATGCACAACGTTTGCACCAACGAACTCTCTAATTTGGCTGCTAATTTACCAAATCGGTAGTCCCAAATTTGGCCTCCACAAATTGGAGAGTCAGCTTTGAAGGATCACTGCGTCTGCCGAACTATCTAAATTTGGTAAAAAGAAATCTATATCTATCGGAGATTTTTTTTAGAAGAGAAACAAACGCGCTAGTTATAATGTTAAGTTTGATATACTGATTTGGGAAGCGCTGTAAGTATTGTTACAACTTCAGTATCTCTTGCTCCTCATGAATATTCTAATATTTGTGAGTGAGTTTATAAACATCGTGTTTTCAAACTCACTTCACGAGATCTTGTACTTAACGACGATTCTTAACGTCGCTTTAAGAAGATTTTAATAAACTTGTCGATTGCCCTGTGATTGCACTACACGAAGTGGTCAACATATACATCGAGGTGACTGCTGGTCCATTAAAGAATTGGTGGCTGTTTCGAGGCTCGCGTGATGTTACTGCAGCCTTCTCAAACATAGTTGGCATAGTTGGATAGTGAGTCTGGTCGTAAATGAAGACAAAACCGTATTATTTGTTTCAATGAGCAAGGACTCTACTCGTTTAGGATCCTGCGTAAAAAATTGACAATTATAACTTTAAGATGGTGGATGGATTCATATAATTCGAATCTGCTTCGAATAGCAAAAAAAAAAAACTGATGTTGGCCCGGAGAATACGAGAAGAATAAAAAATGAATTCCGTTACACGTCATGAATGAGATATGGGAGAGCTTCTCACATTCAGTGAGCTTACATGAATTCTAGTTTTAGACTTATTCTACGGAACCTGTAGTTTAACGACCATTCCGAATGTCACAGTTTAAGAAGCATTTATCAGATTTGTCGATTACTCGACATATCGAAATTTTCGGAACAGACAACATCAACGATAAGTACAGCTGAGCAGTTAACAAATGGAAAATTAAATAAAGTGTTCCCTTTTTTATATAAAATAAATAAATTAAACTTATTTATAAGAAAAAAAATCGAAACAGTGGGAGTATTTGACAGTCAAGTCAAGTTATTGCCGAGATACTGAACGAAATGTGCAAAAAGGTAGTCGGAAACTATCTCAAAAGGATCCGCTGCTGCAACCAATCAAGAGAGACAGAATGTATTTGGTTGTTCGGAAAGTTTTCTCGGTTAAAAAAAAATTATTTACATATTTATATACAAGAAAACAGCTATTTTAATCTATTATACTCGTATAATAATATAGTATTTTTAATAACTTCTTCCCACCTCTCTAGAAGCTATTTAATTCCTCTCTCATGCACGATTTCAGTTCGATTTTTCACTTCCTCGTCGTTATGGAAATTCAAATCCTTCAAGTGGTTGCTCAGACTGCGAAATAAGTGATAGTCGGACGGGGAGAGGTCTAGGGAGTACGATGTGTGAGGTAAAACTTTCTACCCAAGCTGTGACAGTTTCTGACGGGTTCTCAAGGCAATGTAAGGTTTCGACGGGAGACTGAATTACCCACACATCGAGGTTGCTCACAAATCCAAGCGCTTTTATAACCCCGTGAACGGTTGAGACTGATTTCTTTTGAATTTTTTAAGCTACTTCTCTAACTGTTGCATGAGGTTAAAAATAATTAAATCTCTCACCACCTCGAAAACAATTTTTTTTGGTCGTTTTGATCTGGAAGCGTCCGTTACGAAAAAATCGTAGTCGTAGTCGTAGAAAATCTTTTAAATCATTACTGGCAACTTTTTTCATTTGGCCCGTTTTCTTCATAAACATACTTTATTTTTTGGCTGGCTTCAGCCTGCCCTTTTAAAAATAATACAGCATAATATCCTTAAAATTATTTTTTTCGCTAATTTTTTCTTCTTTTCAAAATTTTTTTCTAAAACGCTGTAACCACTCGCTTCTAGAACGAGAACACAAGTAAACAATAGTACACAGTTTAGAGATGGGTTGGGAGGAAGTTATGATAGTGTTTGGAGGATCTCTGCGAGGAGTGACGTATGGTGAACTAACGAATTAACCGAAGGAACTTTTTAAATGACCCGATATTTCGTACATAATGGCAAGCTCCAAGCTTTATAAGGAAATAAAAGTTTCATCGAAATCAAAGCTTTAAGAGTGTTTTATTTAACTTTTCTTTTGAAACCGAAATGTGGATAAGCCGGTTTTACCCATGGCTTCTGACGGGACATCCACCAATTGTTCATCCAAGACAAAATAATGTATAAGTGGTTATATGGCAATAATTAAATGTATTCTTTCAATGACTTAAAATGGCAAATGGTTAGAAGCAATTCCTGAGTCAGAAATGACATTAGCATCATCATCATACATTATACATTTAGATAAATTATATTAATTTTAACGTAATCTCCACCATATAGTGAAAACCTAAAACTGATAATCAGAAACGTCGATAATACATTCACTAATAACTTTTTTAGATTTTAATTTCGTTCCTTTTCTTTCAAGAGGATTACATTTTAAGTAATGAAAAATTTTCACTATTTATAATGCCCTCCCTTTAAAAGAAAAACTATATCACACTGGGAAAATAATTTTCGACATTTGATCACTGTTCGTGCCTGCAGTAGGGTTTAACATTCCAAACTCAATACCTACTTGAAAAAAAGTCTCTTATCAGCTGCTGCCTTAGCTTTTTTTTGCACATGTTGGCTAAACATGAGATTTGTTTATCGAGTTTTTTTTTGCCGTTTTCATTTTGATCTTACATTCATTTACTTAATTTATGTTCGTGGAATTGATTTTTTTCCATTGATATGCGAAAAATACTTGTAGTCTGGCAAAAATTGTATTAACTAAGGAAGAAAAAAAAAAAGAAAAAAACAGCAAAACAATTATGTTTAGCTGATGTGTTTAAGAGAGTTCCATGAAATTGACCCTGAAAACCTGTATGAAATTAGGTCTGGCACTTGTTCCAATGGAATTTTGTACATCGCACACTCGCTGTAAAAATGTTGTACGCAATTATGATTTCATCACAAAACGAAACTCATCATATTCAAGAGGAGTCAATGTGTCTGGCCAAGAAATTAATAATACAAAACATAAATACGTGTGTAGCAGGAAATGGCAAGTTTAAAGCTTTAGGGGATTTTCTGTTAAGACAATTTAAAATTAAATTAAAATTATTCAAGCTATGAAAGAAAATTCAAAATGTTCTCAATTAAGGAAGTACCACATTACATAGATTTTATGATAAATGAACTGAACATGTTGAATATTTTTTTTTATTTAGTTATTTATTTATTTATTTAATAATCCGGCAATAACTTAACAGTTTTTGTGTTTTATTCCAAAATATTGCAACAACTAAATCTTGTTATTACATAAAGGTAAATTAATTGAATGAAGTTACAATCGATTTGGAAGGTAACAAGGTTAAAAACCTTCATTTGCAAAACAAAATTAAATAGTAAAGCCAAACATTAAGAGAAAATTAGTGTTCATAGACTGATTATCTGCGAAGATGACCACTTATAGACACAAATTTTCAGTTTGATAAATTCCCCTTGTTAAGTTATTTATAAGTCGTTACATTTTCTTATTACGGAAAAAGGAGAATAGTTATCATTTATTCTTTTAAAATTATCCTTAGAAAGTTCGTATCCTGTTTCGTCATATATCTCTCTTTCCTCTTATTGCAGAAAGGCTAGTTATTATTAAATCTTTTAAAATTACCCTTAAAAAAATCGTATCATGTTTCGTCATATACCACAGAAGTGCAGTTTGATAAATTCATCTTATTAAGTTATTTATAAGTCGCTACATTCTCTTATTACGGAAAA
>JAHXMU010036441.1:0-77322 GCA_019455685.1 Philornis downsi
TTAAAAGAATATAAAATTTCACACGAAAGTAAATTGCAGATAGGATAATTGCAGATAGGATATTAACTTTATTAATAACATTTCAAATTAATTTAAACAAACTTAACATACAAAATTCACTTTTATTTTTGCGACTTTTGATTAGCACAGTCACTTGAAAACTTAGCAAAAGAAAATGGGTTCAAATTTCATTCAAATTATTTTTAATATTAATTTCAACATTTTAGATCTTATTTGTAAAAAAATTAATAATGTGTTGAGCCTCCACGGTTAAGTATGACTTCGTACATCCGCTTGGGTAAGGAGTCATATAATTTTTTTAAATAATTGAGTGAAATAGCCTGCCAGGGCCTTTTTATTCCTTCAATGAATTCTGCTTCAGTTGAATATTGCCTGCCGGACTCGTACACCTTCCGTGCCAGCCATCCCCAAACATTTTCTATAATGTTTAGGTCGGGCGAGTATGGCGGCCAAGTTAGCAATTCTACGTTTTGACCCTCAATCCAGGACTTTACAATCCTGGCTGTGTGGATAGGTGCGTTGTCCTGCTGGAACTTCTATTTCAAGGGTCCGAAAATATCCTTGATTGCAGGAAAAGCCGTATTCAGTACACCTTTGTACGCAATGGCATTCATACGTCTGGTTAGAAACTGCAGTTCTATAGTGCCATAGTAAGTTATAGCTCCCCACACCATGACACCACCCGCACGGCTGTGCAATCGATCTAAAGTATGTTCTTCCTTTCTGAGATCATGGAAGTAGTAGGCATAGCCAGCAGGACCTTCCAAATTGAATTTTTTTTCATCCGAAAAGATTACACGCTCCCACTCCTTGGTCCAGGTCATATTCGATCGACAGAAAACGAGACGTTGCATCTTTCGAAGTTGGTTTAAAGGTGGTTTTATTTTTTAATTTTAGACGCTTTATATGCTTAGCATTCGAAATAACTTTTTGCACAGTCCGAACGCACGCTTTAACACCAGTTTTTTCTTTTATTTTGGCGGCTGAGTCATGAGAATTAGATGCGTGCCTTAATATGATTCGCTTGTCAGCTGCTGTTATTACTGATGAGGGCCGAATTTTCATGTTTTTCCCATAGGTATCCTCATTATTTAAATATGAGGTAATAACTTTACGGCTGCGTTTAATATTTTTCGATATTTGAAGAATCGAGTGGCCGCACTCCCTGTAAGCCTTTATTTTGCCTTTTTCAGACTCATCCAACGGTTTTCCTTTTCTCATTATTACTTTATTTGATTGATAATTGGTCCCAATAAATAAACAATAAACTTAAACACCCAAACAAGACAGCTTACACGCAAAAACTGACACGAAAACGAAAATGTGCTAATCGGCTGTCCCAAAAAAATGCATGCATTTTTTGTCACACTTCAAAGAAAAAAGCATACCAAAATAACGGTACACTTCCAGAGCTCACACTTATTCTTAGAATGAGTGAAAATGATGAAGAATAAAAGAAAAAAAATAATGAGTATGAAACATATTCAGAGTAGGGAGTTATTTGCCTTTAAACTGATAGGTTAGAGAGTGTGCTAATCGGTTGTCGGGCAGTGTATTTTCTAAAGTGATTTCCGTTCTTGTATGGATATATTTCTACCAGAAAGATATCACCCACTATGTCTCATTTTCGTACATATTTTATCAAAATTTTCGACAATTACTAAAAAATCTTAAAAATATGTGTTTCAAAATAGAGTAGATTTGGCTTTTACTAAAAAAAACGGAATAAATGGTAGTATGCAGACCTCAGTTTAATGCCCTAATGCTGATACCTCTGAAATTGTCTTCTTGTCGCCAAGCTAACTTTAATTTATACCGTTTTGTAGAAGATTAACGTTCTTTTTTTATAAAAAACACTATATCTCTTTTTGTTTATGCTCTTCCTAAGATGTGTCATAGTTGAAAACATTTATTTAAAAAATTTTGTTGTATGTTGTGTGCCAAGTTTCAA
Source organism: Philornis downsi (assembly GCA_019455685.1). Classification (NCBI taxonomy): domain Eukaryota; kingdom Metazoa; phylum Arthropoda; class Insecta; order Diptera; family Muscidae; genus Philornis; species Philornis downsi. The sequence continues at coordinate 1,973 of JAHXMU010036441.1, forward strand.
GAGGTGAGCCTTTAAAACAACAAAGATATTGAGTAATAACTTTAGTATAAGAAATACTGTAAATTCTGTGGTGTTGAATGGGCTGATTTGTAAAATGTCAACTATTTTAAATGGGGTACAATTATGGCAATATTTTATATAAATAAAAAAGGGTTCAATATTTTGATAAACCCTGCGTTTCTTTAATTTAAATCAAATTTTGAAAGCTAGACAAAAAAGTTTTACAAAATGGGTGCTTTGATAGAATACCTTATTTTTGTTTTTAACTTATTTCTTGAAGTGTTCCTTCTATAAAGGTACACGAACTTCACCGGTACAAGTCTAACTGGTTAAAAAAACTACTTTAATGCCACTACAATATCGCATTTTATGCACAATTTTCTTTGTCTTCAAAATATCTCAACTTTGCTGAACTGTATAAACTAAATTAAGCTTGAAATTATTGAAATTTTAGAGCTGAAATCAGTTCTTAATCGAAAACTATTAACTTTTTTGCTCCAACGATAAATTCGAAATTTGATTTTTGCAACATATTTTCTTTACTTTTCTTTAAAGTGGGAAGCTCGTCCATAATCCATTCATGTAATGCAAAGAAATTTACTTCTTATTCGCTGTGAATGTAAGTAAAGGGTGTCCCAACAAGAACGCAAGATTTAAATTTTAGATAAAACACAGATATTTAAAAATAAATCGTGAAACTTTATTATATCGTAAAGTAGACAGAATGAGGTTATGTATGGAATAACACATCGGGCAGATGGCCGCCGCGGCTTTGCTGTCACGCACGCGATCTTTTAATGAAATTTTCAATGACCGTTTTGCATAAATGCTGCGGTATTTCATTAATGCAGCGTCCAGTTTCCTCTTTTAAGACTTGAGTCGTCGTCGGCTTATTTGCGTAAACCATCGACTTCAAAAAACCCCAAAGAAAAAAGTCTAATAGTGTTAAATCGCACGATCTAGGCTGCCAATTCTGGTCTCCAAAACGCGAAATAACACGACCGGGAAATGACTAATGCAGCAATTGAATTGTTTCTCCGGCTGTATGACATGTAGCGCCGTATTGTTGAAACCACATGCCCTCTGCATTCATTTCTTCAATTCCTGGTACGAAAAAACTGGTTATCATTTCACGATACCGAACACCATTGACTGTCTTGCGTTCTTGTTGGGACACCCTTTAAAGATATCCTGGATGTGATTCCATAGAGTTATCAGTACGTACTTGTCGGTTTTGTCCCTTGAATCCCTTATATATGTTGGTATATCCTGAGTTAGTTGGCCCCAACTTCCAGACTACCCAAGCCTCAAATTACCCCAGAAATGTTGTCGTTTTCAATGTTGGTTACTTTTCCCCTACATAAATGTGTACTTTTTCTACTCTTTCAGGTGTGAATTATATTTGTTTATGTCGTTTTTAATTAATCAGGAACTTCTTCTTAGTAACTTCGACTTCGGTGATGAGAGTTTTTTTTGTTTCGGTTCCTGGATTGGTCCTAGAAAATAAGCTCTTAAATTTATTTGGCAACATTTTGGGTGACCTCCTTAAGACGCTTGTAAGTGTAGAAGCTTTTACAGCTATAGATAGAATAGAAATTGAGCTTAGAAAAAGCATCGAAAATAGCTAATATTGCTTGCCATAAGTCTTTTATGAGTATTGTTGAATAAACCAATTCATTATGGTCATCCTAATTACTTAAGGTTGTTGACTTTGTCTTCTGGAATATCTCATTAATATGGTTATTCTAATTACTTATGGTTATTGGCTTTGTCTTCTAGAATATCTAATATATACTGGTGTACTTTGTGCTCCCTCATACAACATTGCTGTACCACAATTTTAATATAAAAATGTGTTTTTTTTTTTTTGGATAAAGTGCACAGCCTCAAATTACCCCACAAAATATTGTCGCTATTAATGTTGGGCATCCTTATGGATTGAACATGTGTGCCTGATGTATCCTGTTACATAAATGTATCCTTTTGCCACTTTATCAAGTGCAAATTATATTTATTTATTTGTGTGATTACTTAAATTACGGAAGGTTGTAAACACAATTTTAAGTTTGTGTGGGACTTCAAAAACAAAATGGACCATTCCTACTCTTCGGGGAAGAGGAAAGGATCATATTTCCTTGCTCAATTTGTTGTTTTTAATATCCCACTGGTCTGTTGATGCTCTGATATATGAGCAAGGAAGTATTTTTAATAGTTCGTGAGTATTACATTTCCTCAGTCCATGTGATTTCACAGAAAGTTAAACGATACTCTGCACATGCTGGAAGAATGACAAAGGAGCCAGTTCATTGTGTAAAACGAAATGCAATTAAAAGTTTTCATTGGAAATTATTTCACAGAGAATTGTGAGTGTATTATGCACGTATTCTAGAGGAGGTAAATTGGGGAAGCATAAATATATTCTACATTTAATTGGATAAAATAAAAAATATCCTTCAGAATTTCTTGCATTGACTTAAAAGGAATGTAATTAATATTTTTTTATTTCCATTATTAACAACGAATTCTGTTTAAAAATGTAATTAACTCAATTACAGAAGTAGTTTCCTTCTCAATTGTAATTATTAAGCAAATTTGTCGTTTCAATGTATGACGAACATTACTGATACTTTCATTAATATTACTCATACGTGATGAAAAGCTTTGATGTGTACCAAAAAGATTCCAATGAAACTGCTAATGGGAATGTAATTAGATTCATCTCTCATAAGTTGTATTTGTGTGAATTGTGTTCTTCGTAATTTTCCATAGTACTCATTCGTTGAGCCTCTTGGCGAATCAGTTATATTATTTTCTTCATAACACTCATACGTCATATTTTCTCATATTCACTGTTATGTGACAAGAATACGAGTATACACTGTAGGAACGTAGCATAAATTCATTCATTACATAAAACTTAATCTTGCGATGGTGTGTTTCATATTAAGTCAACGGATATACTCATATGATGTAAATAAAGAGAAAAGGAATTCCGAAGAAATTCGAAGATTTCGTGGAAAAATGTTAAAGGATTTCCCACACTTAATGCCGTCATTCGAAGAAATGTGAATTGCGGAGTGGTTGGAAGTTAAACATTAAATATCAATAAATGGCTTTGTTTAGCCACTGGTATCAGAAGTACTGAATTACGTCAAATCCATGTAGTTGCATTCTCCAAATTTCTTCGTTTGTTTGCTACTTGATGTAATAAAAACAAATGAAAGCAATTGAGGTTGATCTAGTCCTGTCCAGAAAGTAATTTCTGTCAAAAAGCAATTTCTTCTAACAGAGATATTTACGAATTCGGTAAATTTCTTAAAGGACAACTTTGCTCAAAATTGTTTATACCTTCTCTTAATTATGCAAGTCAAAACTACATTAACCAGGTAGAAATATGTCAAGTATTATGTGACCATATGTGTGGCATGGCTGTATTTAGTGGCTGATAGACTTGATAAGTATCTTTATGAAACTTCTTAAACTTTGGCAAAAGAAACCGAAGGCATGGTTATTTAGCATGGTTAGAATAATTTGGTTTAAATATGAAAGGTCTTGTTCGATTACCTGTTTCCATTTCAAAAAAGAAATTCCATTATGCCCCCTTCGTAGACACCTGCGTCATTATTGATAAATAACATGTGACAGTCGATTTTCGCATGATTTTCGTAAGGCGAATTTTCCGCCAACTAAACTCACCATAGACAGGAGCAGGTTGTAGCCACACGATGTCAGATCCGGACTATAAGGTGGATGCATAAGAACCTGCCAACCAAACTCCCGGAGTTTTTGACCAATGACTATTGATATGTGTGGTTGAGCGTTATTTGAATGCATTACAATTTCTCTACTATAGAAAAATGCTTCTAAGATATTGTTTCATTTAGAAGATCTAATTATCCACAGTACAGGTTCGAGTTTGGCTATAGAGAGCACAGTAGGTAATTCCCTGTTAAACCTTACTAAACACATAGCAAAACTTTCCTGATCATCAATCCTGGCTTGGCCACTGTTTGCGCAGCCTTACGCGATTCCGCAGTGACTGCTTGATCTTGTCAGAAGTTGATATTATGAGTCATCATCTGCTTCATAAGTGGATTGATTTTATTGCGGTTTAGTAGCGATTTGCAAATAGAAATTCAGTCTATGGGTTAACTCACATGGCAGCCATATATCAAGCCTCAGCTTGTATCCAACCTTATTCAAGTGATTCCAAACAGTTTTGTTGTGCAATTTTCAGCTATTGAGCAATTAAAACAGTGCTTACATGATGGTTAAACTTGATGATTTCCATTATTCTAGTGATATTTTCGACAAGTAGCTTTCCAAAACGTAACATATTTTTGCCATAAAAATTACCGGAATGAAATCGATGAAACAAGAATTGCACATGATTGGTTCTTAGAACGATAAACGAGAAAAAAAACAATAAATTCCTTTACATCCCATGAATGATATATGGAAGAGCTTCTCACATTCAGGGAGCTAACGCGCATTTAATTTTTGGACTCACCTAATTAGAACTGCAGTTTAACGATGAATTTTAACGTCATAGTTTAAGAAGCCTTTAGGAGAATTGTTGATTACTCGACTGTTCGAAGTGTTCGTCAGACATATTGAAGTGACCGCCGCTTAAATAATGATAATGGCTGTATTTGGGATTTAAGCCATGATCATGTGAATGACAGTCACATAAACGTTTTTCACATTTTCAGCTGACTAACTTGCGATTTAGCTTTTATCGAAGAAAAAATTTAAAACATGGCATATTTTTTTCTTTGACGGTGCCCACCTTTCATGCGAGCTCAAAGTCATAAAACTGCCTGAGTAGTTTTCTGAGCATGAAAATTTATTTTTCTAATACTATTTAATATAACCCGGTCGCATTTAAAAGAATCGATATACAGATAAAGCCATCTAGTGGAAAAATAATGAACTTCCTCTTACCATACCTTAATAAAAATTTCTGTTTCAGCGGCCCGCTAAGTATGTATGAGTTGTATTAATAATTGAATGTTGTTCATACGTCATGTGTTCAAGTTTAATGATATTTAAGGAATTAAGTTTAATAAACGATTTGGAAGAAATTTTGGGGTTTCTGACAGAAATGAGAAAGAGATTTTCGACCGTTGCTCGTTTGGGTGGCAAACCGCTCTTCCCGATATCTAGGGAATGCTACTATTAAGATTTCTATGCTGCAGAAAGCATACATATGTTCATATTGAAATATTTAGTATTTTGAGTTTTTAATGATTGAAATCACAAAAAAGTGTATTTGCCTGACTTGATGGCATAATAAAACTTTTCACTGGAATTTTTTTAAAAAGCAAACTGTTGCCATTTTATAACCTTTGTATACCCAGGACCATATAACAAAACTCTTCAGGCAAATTTAAACAGAATTTGTGTTTAATACATTTGTATTCTACGATATTTCATTTAGATAACTTCGATTTAACAAAATGACGCCACCTTTATATGCATTTCAAGTTCTTTGTTGTCTAACGTATGTGATAGAATCCATTTCATTTATTCTGCACAGGGATGCAGAATAAAATTGTTCAACTTACACAATGGTTCATATAAGTATATGTAACTACGACCTACATCTCGCTTCTTTCATTGTCCTTTACGTACAGCAGCAATTGAAATATTCATGAAATACTGGAAAATACTTTCCCACATACATACTTGTAGTTAACCATCCTCCAGTCCACTTTAAATACAACAAATTACTCGTACCGTTAACACAATATTGCAGAAACTCGTATTTAATTATTTGTCTTAATCAGATTAATGCATTACAACGTCATCTGCTTACCTGTATTGCACATCCACTCAACTATACTACTATAGAATTTATACCTCATTTAGATTATCAGGCAACAGGTTGTTTTGTTAAACACTTTCGCAACATGTTGCTGAACTGCTAGGAATTGTTTGCGCATGTCAGCGAACTTCGCTGCTGTTGGAGAAGAAGTTGCTGATGCAAAACGTGTGATGTTTAGAATAACATCATTTAAAAAAGAGAAATGTTGAGGCAGCATTTTATGAATGCAAGTGTTTGTATTGTGCTTAACAGTTTAATTGTATCGGAAAGCAGTGCTATTATACAAAGTTATGACCATTAGTTGTGAGACATCGATTGTTTCCAGAATCTCTTTTCAGCTCGATACACTTTTTCCAGTGTATACCCTGTATACAATAGCTTCTATACCCTGTTTATAGTAAGAAAACTCCAAACTCCTTAAAATAACCTTCAACCGCAGACCCAACTTCTTCATTGTTGGCAAATCTTTTTTTCACCGAGACCCTTATTCAAGTTTGGTAATAGAAAATATTTCAAGGGAGCTAAATCTGGCGAATAAGGTACGTGATGAAACAATTCGAACTATAATTCATTGATTTTGGATATCGCAATAGTGAATGTGTGAACTGGAGCATTGTCTTGATAATACAACACTTTAATTTTCGACAAATGCGGCAGTCTTTCCATAATTTCATCACCTAAACGCTGCAATAATTTAACATAATATTCGCCGTTGGTGTTTTTTTTTCTGAAAATAATCAATAAAAGTAATCACATGAACATCCCAAATAAACAGACGTCATGATCTTGCCTGCAGAAGGAACTGTCTTCGCTTTCTTTGGACACGATTCTCGCATTCCAATCCACTGCTTCAATTACTCTGTGGTGGACCCATTTTTCATCCAAATTCAAATTCGGCTTTATTGAGGGGAAACATCGCCAAACATCCTACTGAAACATCGTTACGACACGGTTCTTGCTTTACTAAAAGCAAACGCAGCACCCATCTTGCACATAGCTTTCTCATCTTCAAATCTTCCGTCAATATACGATCTATACGATCGAAATGCCTATCATTTCAGTTAACTCACGCATCCTCAGAGAAAGATCATCCATTGTCATTTTGTGGATTTTCTTAAAAGTATCTGGCGTGGCCACTTCAATTGGTCGACTACTGCGGTGTCCGTCTTGGCAGCCCGAACAGCTTCGTTTAAACTCTACTAACCAATATTTTTCAGTCGTAAAGTCGTAGGAGCGGTAGGAGCTTTTAGGAGCTTACGACTTATAGCACTTTCTAAAATTCCTATCATTTCAGCTAGCTCTCGTTCCATCAACCGACGGTTACCCAATACAATTTCAGAGATTTTTTTAATCGTGTACGCCTCGTACGGCCTCGTTTAAACTCCGCTACCCAATACTTAACAGTCGTGAACGAAAGAACAGACTATCCTAGAGTTTGGCTTTAGTATTCGTTGGACTGAGTTCTTTCAAAGGGAAATATTGTATTACATAACGATGATCAATTTTTCCCCTGTTTGCAAATTCACTGAGATCGTTTACTTGTGATGGCTCAAATAAAAATACTAAACAACATGACACCTTGAAACGTAAAACATATGTTTTATAAGATTGATCTATAGATGGTTCCAATCTATAGATCAGATCAGTTGTTTTTGGGGCAGCCCTCGTAATACAGAAACTATCAATTTTTGACTGCTTCAGTGCAGATGCCGTCTTTGTCGATATGTACAGTTTAGAGGTACAAATCGAGTATCAACTAATTTAATTTCAAATTATTAGAAGTAAGTTTAAACGCTGTAAGTTTATCCAATAATAAAATCAAAGTAAATGAAATACATTGATTGAAAAAAGTTATATGAATTTCTTATTGTAGCACGATTGCTGCTCCATTCTGTAAAAAGATATCGGTAATACCATTAAGGCAATTCTATTGATGACCTAAAATAACATACAATTTTTAGTATGATGCTCGTATATATCATACGTCCTAGAGCCCTAATAACAAATTAATATTAATCATACGTTCTGGGAAATCAATTGTAGCTTTCATTAAAGTTACTCCTAACAGTGCAAGCCAATTAGTTGCCATGAAGCAAAATAGAGACCGTTTAACTTTACAATATTCTCTACTTTTCAGTATATTTCTGATTACATCATTCAACAGCTTCCTTATCTATAAAGACCAACAGAAAAGTTATTTGTTTCTCAATTTCCAAATAGGAGTTTATACATAAATAAAAAAATAGATGGTCCTATGCTTACTGTCAAAGCAAAATTAACATTTCTGTTTAAATTTCCAAGGGCTCTCAAAAGATTCCCATTCAAGACTACAAATATATAACATTGATTGGATTTCAAAGATGCTGAAAATATAGCTGATAACAAATAACTTAATGACAGAAGCTCTTGTTCGTATTTTCTGAAATATTTGTAGTTTCTTATTTCTTCTTCGGCTAAAAAACAGAAACTACAACTATCAACCAGTTTGAGCAGTTAATGTGAAAGAAAGAAATACTTTAATGCTTCAAAGTAATTTATTTGCTCAACATAAACAACGAGGAAAAACCAACACATTTAGATGTTTGTTTATGTGTGCGTGAATAGCTCGCAGCTGTAGGGTAGTACTGGTGTGGTAATAAAGTAGTTATAGGATATAATTTACACTCTCACGCAGTCACACACATATATATATATACACGCGGGCTCACATGCAGCGTGAATCATATATTACACATTCGACGTAAGTTATACGCACATAAACGCCATCGAGGATGTGTATTTTGCATAATTATTGTTGCGTATGTGTTTACTTACTAAGCAATGCAAATTTCAAACATTGATTTACTCACAGGAAGGACTCGCAACTCTGGTTTTATATACACAGGGTTTTGCTAATGGGAATAATGGAACTTATCAATGTATGATATAACGTTATATTGTTGCTGGATAGTATGTTACCACACTTGCTTACAGACTTTTCCGCTAACGAGTAAAGGCAACTCATGTGAGGCACAAATAATGGCCCCTAAGGAACTATTGGCAGCTCATGGTATTGTTGTCGCGCCACTAAAGAAAATAAGAGATTAACAAACTGGTTCTAAGCAGTAAAGTGAATTTATATCTCAGCTAATTACTGCAATTAAATCATATCATCTCGAGGCTTTTCACAACTTGGCCATATTTTGAAGGGGAACGTGATGATTATAAATGAAATGAATAACTTAAAGGGAATTTGATGGCTGTTGTAACCATAAAAATTTGGATTAGCTCTAATATTCTGCAGCTACAATAGAATTGAAGAATAGAATAGAAGAATCAACAAGCAAGTGATGAAATTTTGCTTAGCTTTTTGATGGAGGTAGAATTTGAGGTCTTGGAAGTAAAAATCAAAAATCCGGATGGATGTGAAACCATTACTGCACCATTCGGCATGGCCTATGAATATTTGATTTTCTTCTAAGTCAAGACATGATTTCAAATTTGTTCTCCTCATAGTTAATCAACTGATTTATCCATCAACCATTATGTGAAAAAAGCATGTACTATGGCATACGTAATAGGCAAGCTGACGTTATAAAAGATCATTTATGTAATCGGAAACAGTAGGTCCGGATTAATGAAAGTAAAAGTTCGCTGGATATAGTTGTTGAACGTAGTTAACCTTGCCCATGAATTGGGTTGAAAAATGCATTTTATAAAGTAAAGTAAATTATGAATTATAAATTATGAATTGAATTGAATTTTTGGAAAATTGAATTGAATTGCATTTAATTAAATTGTATTTTTTCAAATTACAATCGCATAATATCAAATTACACTGGATTAAGTTGAATTACATTGAATTGCTTGTATTAAACAATTTGTAAATATTAAAAATTGCAAAAATTAACTACTTATTTGATTGTGTGAAAGCCCCTTCAGACAACCATGTAACTATAAAAAATTCCAATTTTGTTAAGCCCACATAACAACCCAGCGAGGCACGGAAGTCTCCTCGTTGAAATCAGCGAGATACTTGTCCAACCGTCAACCGGACCACTTTGCCAGCCGCTGCCAATACACGAATAAAACCTGAAATAATGTAAGTTAATCATTATATTTTCCTCTCCTTTAGTACAAAACCCTCTTGTAAGTATACACATCCCCCAAAGTTCTTCCACAAAACCTCCAATCTCTCTCACGGAACCTAAGCTCCAAATTAAATCTTCAGACCAAATCTGACAGATTTACACTTGCATTTTACAACAGTACAGTGTGGAGTTTCACAAAGAAGAGTGTTGGGATCGCTATTATTTAAAATATACGATGCATTATGCCATGGTAATCGAGGAAAACAGTAAGCAAAACCTTGACATTTGATCGAACTTGGCGTGCCTTTTTTTGGTCTTCACTCTCCTGGACACTTCCATTGGGACAATTTTGCTTTGGTTTCGATGTCATAATCATATACGAGTACCCATGATTCGTCACCAGTTATGACCCTTTTAAGCAAATTTGGATCATCATTGACGTCATTCAACAATCCCCGAGCGATGCTCATGCGACTTTGTTTTTGGTCAAAATTCGGCAATTTTGGAACAAACTTCGCTACCATACGTTTCATGCCCAAAATTCCGGAAAAGATTGCATGGCATGAGCCAACCAATGTATCGATATCCTCAGCAACTTCTGTAATTGTGATTCGACGATTGTCCATAACAATTTTCTTTACTTTCTCAACATTTGCATCGGTTGTTCATGTACTGGGGCGTTCAGAGCGAGCGTCGTCATTCACATCTTCTCGATCTTCTGTGAAAAGCTTCTAACACTTGTAAACATTTTTTTTTTACTCAGAGTACATTCACCATATGCTACTTTCAATATGTCAAGCGTTTCTTAGCGTTTAATTCCATTTTTTACACACAATTTGATGCAACTTCTTTGATCCATTTTTTTCTTATTTATGCCTCTCACAAACAAACTAAACATGCTATATGGATAAAGCCGTCAACATATTTTCGGGACGAGTGTACCAACATAAAAAAAAAAAATAATAATCGAAAGTCGAATGCACGTAGCCGGCGAAATTTGAAAATTCGCCCCATTTTTTTAACACACCTCGTATATCAATGATATAAGCAATCTGGAACTAACTGGAAAACTTTTCACGCATGCAGATGATATATTCGTATGTGTTCTGTATCCCTACAAATGGAACTTAGTTCTGAAAACTTTTATTGAAAGGGATGGTGCTCTCATATCTGAATATGCTAGATTCAACAGATTAATTTTAAATGTTGGTAAAACGAAATATATAAGATTAAGACCGTTGCCGGTCCATATTGATAAAATGGAGATTTGAAAAGTTTCTAGTATAAAATATCTTGGAATTCATTTTCAAAATAATTTAAACTGGAAACACATACTGAAAAACTAAGATCTATGTAAGCGACTATAATCGGTGTTTTATACAAACCAAGACAAAAAAAAAAAAAAGTTTGATGAAAGAACAAAGATTTTAATGTATAAATCGCTCATACAAAGTCATCTTACTTATTTGCCTTTTATATATGGATATAAAACAAATTCTGATTTGAAACTGTTGCAGGTTTTGCAGAACAAATCCCTCAAAAATGTATTTAATTTTCTCACTACGTTTTCTACTTTGATATCGTACAGAGATTTTGCACAAAATGTTTTACCATTCTATAGCTTGTAAGGATGTCCCAACAAGAACGCAAGATTTAAATTTGGCGTCATTTGAAGTGTCATTGCTTGACATTTGAACAATTGTTATTGTTTGCTAGCAGAAAGTACGAGGTTAGTAAAAATGAAGCGCTACACGAATGAACAACGCATTCTCATTGTAAAATTATTTTACCAAAATGGTGAAAGTTTTGCGGCTACAGTTCGCAAATTGCGATCAATTTGGGGTCACAATAATGCTCCAAAAGAGTCAACTGTAAAGAGATTAATGGATAAATTTGACAAAACTGGGTCTGTCAGTGATGTAAAGACAACAACGCGCCTTCGACCAGGTCGATCGACCGAAAATGTCGCAGCTGTACGTAATGATGTCGCTCAAACTCCATCCACCTCAATTCGACACCGAGCTCAGCAAATTTGTGTCTCCAAATCCACTATGCAGCGAAGTTTGATGAAAGATTTGACATGATAATGCTGATTTCGCCGATAAAATCATCTTCAGTGACGAGGCCCATTTCCATCTTAATGGCTTCGTCAATAGGCAGAATTGTCGCATTTGGGGTGAGGAAAATCCTTTTGCAGCATTTTTGTATATCCTGTTAATATTTAAATGAAATATTGTACACAACAGATTAATTGCCGTAGATTAGTCCCAATAATGCCCTAGGGACGCTGTGCAAATATAAGTTTATAATCTGCCACTGCTTTGTATTTGTATTAATTATTGTTATATTTTGTAAAAAAAAAAGAAACTAACTTGTGCTACTGTGCAGGCCGTTTTATTTTGGAACTAAAGAAACCGTTGGACAAGGATTAAGAAATTTATAGAAGTAGCGAAAAAGTCCGAAATTTATGCCTTCTCTGAGAACAGTGATAAGAATCTGATTACTGATATTCACAGTATGTGGGAAACATGAGAAGAATATTTCCAAAAATTGTTTTCTGGTAGATTTCCTTCAAGAGAGGCACTAGAAATTTGGAAGAATGATCCTTTAATACATAAAATTCGTAGCAGTTTCTTTGTGATTCGCGACACTGGAAGAGATATTCCATCAAACAATGCCATCGCATCATTCAATTTTCTTTATTACTCAAAAACTAACCAGCTGTAGAAACGAATATTCAATAATTGGTAATATTACAGCTGGTGATGAAGCAGGAGTTTACCTGTTTGGCATGCAAACTGGTCAAAAAGTTCCGAAATTGTGGCTTCCAACTAAGCCTGAACAGAAAAATCACCTTAAAATCGATTAAAGTCAATTGAATGTTAATTTTTGTATGCTGGGAATTCTTGACAGAAGATTAGGATTATTAGAATTTTTATTATAAAAATATTTACTGGGCATTACGCTGCATGTGCGGGAAGAAATTTGCCGAAAAGTTTAGACAGGAAAGAGAAGTCATGGATTTGCCCTACGATGACCCCCTGTCACAAAGCTATCATTGTGAATGAACTAGTGGCCAAAATTCCTACAAATATCATTGAACAACCAACGTATTTATTTGATATGACTGCTGCTGACTTTCTTCTCTTTTCAAACTACAAATTCCTACTTCGAGCATCCCTTTGCAGCTGATGGACGGCATAAAATAGAATTCACTTCGAGAACTGAAATCTATTCCTCATAATGCTTTGAAAAAATGTTTTGGTGATTGGTTTATTAATTATTTACAAATTCGCAAGGCAATATAATAAATTTCAATGAATAGCAAGTATTTTACCTAGTCATTTGTTTAAGTAAACTTCCAACTAAGCCAGGACCGAAAAAAAAACATCTTAAAATCGATCAAAGTCAGTTGAATGTTAATTTTTGTATGCTGGGAATTCTTGACAGAAGATTGGGATTATAAGAATATTTATTATAAGAATATTTACTGGGCATTACGCTGCATGTGGGGGAAGAAATTTGCCGAAAAGTTTAGACAGGAAAGAGAAGTCATGGATTTGCCCTACGATGACTCCCAGTCACAGAGCTATCATTGTGAATGAACTAGTGGCCAAAATTCCAACAAATATCATTGAACAACTAACATATTCATTTGATATGACTGCTGCTGTCTTTCTTCTCTTTTCGAACTACAAATTACTACTTTGAGCCTCCCTTTGCAGCTGATGGACGACATAAAATAGAATTCATATCGAGAACTGAAATCTATTCCTCATAATGCTTTGGAAAAATGTTTTGGTGATTGATTTTGGTTTATTAATTATTTACAAATTCGCAAGGCAATACAATAAATATCAATGAATAATAAATATTCTACCAAGTAATTTGTTTAAGCAAACTACAAGATTTTTGAAAATTTATTATGTTAAACTTTCCATACCCTGAACATATCACACCTCTGGCAGCAGTTTTACCTGACTAACCATATTAGACTCCATTTCACCGCAGATATTTTGCTCATCAATCTGAAAATTGGATTCGTATTTCTATCATATCAGTGCCCAGCTGCGAATTGTGGCCTGCAGTTGGTGCTCCTATGATCTATTCACAGTTTGCAACCTTATGGAAGCAAACATTTGAACTTTGTGAACATTCTTCGTCCATCGTTTGAGTGTTTATGTGAAAATCAACCAAATGAAATGATAGAGTTATATTTCCTATAACTTTTACTAAGAGCAACATCAACCTCACTGGTCTCTACAAACTGTAGATATGCATAAACTACTCTCATCTCGTTGTTAAATTCCATCTGGATTTCATAACTAAAATACCAGGACATAACAACAGCACCGACAATGTCCAAAGGAATTCACATCCTGGCTGTAATGCTCGCATTGGTATAAAATGATTAAAGATAGTTGGGAGTAGTGAATGGGGTGTTGGGCAGAGTAAAGCTTTTTAATTAACGTTAAAGTAATGAGTTGTGGAAACCTGTATCTTGACTTGGCCAAAGAGGCAGCTTCTAGAGAAGTGGAAGTAAATATTTTATGTTACAAGAGACTATTTGCCATGGTAGAGGTTAAGAATTGCTATAGAAATTATTACAATATAATTAAAATTTATTTGCTTTTCTTTGTCTACTTTCACATTACCTCCTCTCATGCGGGTACTTAAAAACTGATGGGATTTTCCCTGGACATCCTAGAAGCCCTAATATCGGTGCATGTGTTGCAGTGAGCTGTGGTGTCATGACAATTAATTTAATTTATGATTTGTTAACAACATTTATCTTATGGCAAATTGTCTAAGTGACCCTGTTTTACTAGTGATTATTAGCAAAAAGTGGAACATATGCACTATTATTTGCAGGACAAACTCATAAATTGTGATTGCAATGACAATTGGAAGGCAAACAAATATTTAATTGTTTAAATACAAATTTAAGGCGGGATTCTTTAAATGTCGCTCGCAAAAGATTGATTAGTTTGTAGTGAAAACCACCATTTTTCATACAATTATGATGAAAGAATATGGAAGGGAAAGTATTTCATTAATACAAATAACAACAAGCACGGAATACAAAAACTTATAAGGTTATACTAAACGTTTTTCCTATTGAGTAGTTAGTAATATTTGTAATTACATTCAATAATTGTTAAGGCTATAAATCACTAAATTACAAAAAATTTTGTTTACTATTTATTCGACCGACATTGCTCCATGTCGACGATTTAAATTTGGCTCATATTCACAGCAGTTTCATTTCAAAATTTAGCAAAAATCGGTCAACTAAAAAAAGAAATTGCGCATACAAGAACTGAACCCACCAAAATTTTCATGATTTTTTTAAAAACATCTACAAACTATTCATTAATTAATAGCAGTATTATTAAATACTGTGTTAATAAAGAACCATTCCAAGTCCTTACCATGTCTTTATTTATGGAGCTGCTTTAATTGTGAGCGTAGCTATTGAAAAATATATAAACACATTCACTTTTGCTGGAGGAACGATTTAAAAATTAGTAATTAAAATACAAAATATTCAATTCATACAAATTTATCATATCGCCTTCCGAAATAATACATTCATGTAAACGAATAATCTAATCATCACAACATTTTCCAAACAAATTTTCCAATTTTCGCCTCGAATTGCCCATCTCCATTCTCCATCGATTGAAAATGCGTGCCGCCATCTACATTCTCCATCGATTGAAATGCGTGTCTTGGGACGTATCATGCGAATACGTTGATTTTTCGATGGATTTATTTAACATTTTATCCAGAAATTCATTCACAACGATAACCCATGAGTTTGTTTTTCCAAAAATCTGGCCTCTTTTGAAAAATCTTGCTCTCACAAACGCCGCAAAACGCCCAAATACTATTTCTTAGTTACCATTTGGGCTTCTGGCAAGATGTCTGAGTGCAAAACTCCGCGATAAGCAAAGGAGCAAAGTCTACATTACGTTGATTTTTAATGGAATTTGAAGTGACTTTTTCGGTTTCGACATGGTTCGAAGTTAGTTGACTGGCTTGCATATTTAACTGATAAATCCATATCCCATTACCACTTATTCGTTTTATGAATATGTGATTGGAATTGGCACTTTTTAGCATATCTTAAGCGACCTTAACGCGATTGAGTTTAGGAAGAATATTTAGATTTTTCGGAATTAGGTGGCAACGCGTCTCATAACAAACAGTCAAGTAAAATAGTATGATCTCTAACACTCTATTTATAGTTTTTCAGAACCAGATCTTGTGGTTCTTGTGTGGGACTTTCATCGATGACAGTTGATGGTTGCCTGGGCACTTCACGTCATCTCTTCCCCCTTTTGTCTTGTTTATGCTTTTTGTAAAGACGTCTTTCCGACAAAGCGAGTTCACCGAAGACCTTCTACGACTTTCCAATGCTTCTGCAACAGAAATTTCTCTTTATAAACTAAATTTGATAAAACTTTTTTGCTCAACATAATCACACATTGTGAAAATCGCCGAAATCACTTTTTGCGTCGTAAAAAATCAGTCGTAGGTAAACGTTAAGAGCATGTATGATGTGAAATTTGCCACAGAAGTGTGTCGAAGTGTTACAAATTTAGAAAAAATAAAATTGATATTCTGACTGGTATTTGTTATACCCGATTAATTTAAGTAGAAGATTGCTCTCAACTTTTGTTCACAGCAGTATTATGCATGACAAAAAAGCGATTCGGGTACGCTAACTCATCTGACGACATGTCAATATCATGCTTTCTGCATTATAGATCGCGGATGTGCTGAGAAAAATTGTTCGTACACAGAATGAATTTATCTTTGTAGAAATAGGAATTTTTACGAATTTTTCAGAAAATTTATCATCTACTAGGAAAATAAAATTAAAATGCAGTAGTAATATAGATATAGCAGCAAAAATCCAGAAAACTTTCTATGGGAATGGCCTTATTTTCGGTGATGGTTGCCGAACAATTCAAACGAATTTCTAATTTGACTGGAAAAATATGAGAAGGTGTTTCTAACAACCTCACCTATCAGGCTATGATTCCATACATTGCCCCTTAAACATTAGACCGCAAGTGTCATACATGTTCAAAATCAGTGATGGAAAAGAGCTTAACCTTTCAAGAACTGAACCCATCTTTACAATGACTGGAGGTTGCAGTGCTTTTCCGAGAACTTTATCATTTATTCATCGATTAAACGCAATGTATGGTGGTATAAGAGGCTATTAAAAGGACTTTTTAAAAATGTATAATATGTTAAATAAATGAAGAAAAGTTTATTTATGTGTATTAAAAAAAAACGTCAATAGATTTTCTTAATTTAGCAACATGCGCCACAGTGGCTGGCTGTCTCTGTATACCCAATTGTTTTGAAAATTCTTTGAAGAATACAAATAATTAACATCCAATCCTTATGCGGTCTCATTTCAAAATTCAAATTTCAGGATTCAAAATTCAGAAACAAATCTCATTCTGCTTGATGCATTTATAAATAATTAGTAAATACTGATTAAAATGATACAAATTTCTTTAATTTACTCTGCAGAACACATCCCGTGTTTCTATGTACTCGTATGTGGCTGTAAAATATTCATTTCATATCAATCCTCTCACATCAACTTCCATACGAGTTTACATCACTTGGCAGCAAACAAATGATTCACTCTGACGTATTCATTAATGCGTTGCATTATGAAAACTCCTCATTTACGGGCAAAATTGATAATAAATCTACAGAAGCGCTTAAATGTGGTTAAAACACATCAGCCAGAAAGCATTGCTCACGCTTACAATCAACGTGAATGATGATTACTTTCATTATTGTGTACAAATAGTGCGCAAAAAAAAAAAAAATGGCAATTAAACGAGAAAGAAAAAACAATCATGCAAGGAATTGTTTATAAAAGTTATGAGTTATGATGCCTCACATATACATTAACATATCCACATAGCAAGCCTGAGTGGATGGACATGAAGTCATGTGTACGAGTACATGAATATTTTCTCACATTCACATGTAGAAACACATACATTTATGACTGTGACTGGAAAATACACTGATCGTTACTAAGAGAAAAAAAAATCATAGTATACGCACAGGAGTTCGATTGAATTAAATGGACAGGCGTACAATTGAACAGTCACTTTATGAACGGAGTATATGGAGTCATAGTCAGTTATGTGGAGGCGTTAAAATTGATTTTCTCATATGCATAATATATCAAATTATGTTATTTTTGCGCTAAATATCTTCTAATTTGTTGTTATGGCCCATCAAATTGCCTATTATTTGTTTGCAGTTTCTTACTGCTTCTATCAAATATAGAATGGTATTTGATAAATGCTTTTAATTGGCAATATTATGAAAATTCAGAAAAAATATCAGTTTTCAATGAACCAATTGTAGATCAATTCGTTCTAATTGTAGGATAAGCAAATCATATTATTATGGATGATAGGATGTAAACTTATCAGCATATAAGGACAAAATATTTACTTCTTACACATAATACTCGTATATCATTGTTCGTATTTTTTATTATTAAACTGGTACTTTCCTGTATCTGTACAATAGTTCTTATTTAATGCATAATTGATAAAATTGTCTAAAAACATTAAAAATGTTCATTATTCCAAAGATGAATTCAGTTCGGGTAAGGGCAAGTTCTCTCCTCATGGACAGATTTCGTTCATCTGACACCTATGATGAAGCATGAAGCAGTCTTCTTCATCATAGATGTCTGGTAAACGAAATCTGTCCATTAGGAGAGAACTTGCCCTTACCCGAACTGAATTCATCTTGAACTCTCATTATATAAAATAATATTAGGTGCGCAACTAAGGTCCCGCTGTTCGCCAATAGATGGCGCCAGCTTTAAGTGTTAGTCGATTCCGTCATAACCTAAACGTCATGAGCCAAGCTTAAGCACATGTTAAACATACCGCCTCGACACAATAGTGATTTTCTTTTGACATCATATTCTTTTGGTTGTGTGAATATGTATGATTTTGTGTCAAATAATTGCTATATGGGGGAAGTATTTATTTTCTTCTTTCAATCGAAGAAAATAGCGGCTGAAGCTCATTAAGAGCTTCAAAATATTTATAGAGGTACTCCTTTAAGTGAAACAACGTGTCGAGATTGGTTCCATCGCTTTAAAGGTGGCGATTTTGATGTTGGCGACCGATCGCGTGAAGGAAGACGACAAACCTTGGAAAACACTGATTTGACGGCATTGCTTGAAGGGGATCACTGTCAAACGCAGTTAGAGTTCGCTTCAGTATTAGAAGTTACCCACCAAGCCATTTCCAAATGATTGCATGCGCTGGGAATGTTTCAAAAGCAAGGAACTTGGATTCCTTATGAGTTGAAGATAAGGAACGTTGAGCGTTGTTTTTTTCACCTGGAATCAACTGCTTCAGCGACAAAAAAAAGGAAGGATTGTCTTCATCGTATTGTAACGGGTGATGAAAAATGGATTCATTACAGCAATCCAAAGAAAAGAAAGACATGGGGGCTAACCGTTTATGCTTCTACGTCGTTGCCTCGGTCGAATATTCACTCAGCGATGATTATACGCTCTAGTTGGTGGGACCAAGTCAGTGTTATTTATTACGAGCTGATTATGGTCGTCATAATCGACCCACTGTGCAAGGAATCAAGGAGATTATAAAGAAATTTGAAGAGATTGAAAGCGTTACAGATGTGGTCAGGTCTATCCATCATAGCAATGTACGCACTGTCGAAAATATCTATTCTGTTAATGAAAGTGTTGGAAATGATCCGAATTTCAATTCAGAGCGCTATGGCCTAATGATAACCGACCTTTTTGGCCTGCAATTGAAAGTTATGAACTGGATGATATGTGGTTTCAACAAGAGGGTGACACGAGCCATTTAGGTTTTATTGCAAGAGACGTTTCCAGAAAGCGCAATTTCTCGATTTGGCGACGACAATTGACCATCAGGATCATACAATTTGGGGTCGTTAGCCTCTTTTTTGTAGGGCTACGTCAAAGACCATGTTTACGTGTATAACCCTTAAACGTTGGAGCATTCGAAAATCAACATTCGTCAAGTTATCGCCAAAATACTGTCCGAAATATGCGAAGAAATGGTCGAAAACTACCTCAAAAGTATCCACTGCTGCAACCAATCCAGAGGCGCTTATTTCAAATTTTTTTACCATCTTGGTAATTCCTTTCAGAGTAGGTCGATTATGACGAGCATAATCAGCCCGTAATGCATGAAAAATACCCACGTTTGAATCACCACTTTTGTAGTAAGTTTTAACTATTTTTACCCATTCTTTGGTTTGTTCAACGATCCACGTTCGAAAATGGCAACTCTTTCACTAAATAAATAGCACTTCAGATGACAGGTATTTAACAGCTGACAGCCTTGCCAGACCGTCAGTTTTGAAGCCACTATATGGATAACACATTATAAAATGTCTACTTTTAAAGCTTTTTGCTCGCCAGAAATCACTGTACTTTACGCTGTGCAATTAAATCACTAAACTTTGTATTGGATTGCTGGGTCTACGGATGCATAACGATATCAAAAAGTAAAACAAACTGTAAAAATCTCATGCAGTTGTTTAAAAGCATTTCACATTTCAATAAAGTTACACATTACACATATACGATACAATGAGGTATATTGTGATAAGACCACAAGATGCCTGTGAGTGATTTAAATTCGTACAATTTGTATTAACAAATAATTTTTTTTATATCTACTGAAGCGATAAAATACACATAAATTATGCATATAATTAACGAGCAAGGACTTATTAAGAAAAATTGGAAAATGCAAGTACATCATTTTGGTGGCAATTTGGCAGAAAATTAACGACAAAGTAATGAACTTTTGGAACTGGATTTATTATATGGTAGGAGATTGTCAGTGAAGAGGTTATATAAAGGAAAACAATGCGTATGTGAAAAATAAATGATAAATTATTAAAAGGATTGGAACTGTTTTAAGGGATTTGCTATGAATGCAAATAGCAGCAAATGTAGGAAAGCTTAATCCTCTGTTAAATTATTGTTTGCATATTTATATTTATTAGACTATTGTTAACGCTTTTTGGTAATCTCTCTATATAGTTTAGCTTCCGGTATTTGCAATCACATACAAGCATTACTGTTAAAGAGCTGTAGTTATGAATCAAAAAAAAAAGTGAAGTTATATGTTAGGACTCTTTCCATTCAGTGAGTTTATCAGCGTTTCTATTTTAGACTTGCTTAACCTGAGGTACAGTTTAACTGCAACTGTGAACTTCCGCTGGAGAAGATTTTACTAGACTTGCCATATCTAACAATTGCGATGCACTAGTCGATGACCGAACTCATTCATTTTGTCAATGTCCCTTACGTATAGGTAAAGGGATCTGTAGCAATTGGCGATTTTTAGATCATTCGATGACTGGATAGTCAACAATGGTTGCTTTTTTTTTGTGGTATCCTATGCAGGATACCGGTATAGGATACCAAAAAACGCATTCTATATAGGATACCGGTATAGGATACCAAAAAAAAAAGCATCCCATATAGGATACCGGTATAGGATACCAAAAAATGTATCGGCGCTTAGCAAAATTAACTTGGTAGCATTGCTATTTATGAAATTCTTATTTATTTTGTTTTGTTCTTATTCGTAATCATTTTATCATCCAAACAAGTCCAAAATAAACAAATCGACACAAACATACATACATCAATACATACATCCAAACATCCCAACAAATCGATACAAACGACAATATCGCCAATAACACACAAAACCAAAACTAACCAACTGATGTTTCCAAAAAAATTAACAACTTTTGTTTACGTTATTTGACATCCTTTTTCTTCTTTAAATTCTTTGTTTAGTTTTGCGTAGGAGAACTTGGTTGCATTGTTATTTTTCATACTTTTCTACTAGTTTTTCATACAGCTTATATCCGTTTATCTCAGCATGCAAAATTATCTCCGTTAAGGTATACCGGATAGCATTTGTATGGCGATACCAAAACAAAAAAAAGCACCCAATATACTCTCTATTGCGGGCACATGAGCGATTTACTACTACTAGGGCGTTTGCACGGCGTAGAGCTGCTATGTCATTGTTATGGTGATCGGGTCTGCCGATCTTTTTAAGGCAGTCTTCTTTTGCTGGACTATTGGGTCAGGTTGATCTCATAATTTGTGATGGCAGCTGCTCCTGCAAATCCAGTAGCCAAATTTCAACGAGTTGAAACTAGTTTGAAATCTTCTTCAATCTCTCAGTGGTTAGGGTACTGCTTCCACCTACCTTGAGTCTCCATTAGGTACCGCACCGACCTTTCTATCTACCTTGAGCCTCCGTACGTCCAAGCAGCAGCCAAGATGTGGTGAAAAATTTACCTCGCTCTCGGTGGTAATTTAGAGTTTGAAAAGAGAGAAAAATCAGCCGGATCCATATCATGATATGTGTTGAGTTTTCGTTAGCAATGACATCCTTGTGAGATAGTGCGTTATAGTAATGGAAAAGTCATGAGTTGACTTTGATATTGATTCCTACACTCGAAATGGAGGTAGTAACAATTCCGATTCTGTTTTAGTTTATGAAACGTTTTGTTGGTATTTTATTTGAAAATTTTCAATTTATGAAAACAGACAATATTTTGTGAATGTTGTGAATCATATTTTAGTATTGAATTTTCTTTCGATTTCAGACATACAAAACGAAATTACAAACAATTTTGATTTTAATTCCTACACTCGAAACTAAGGTGGTAACAATTTCGATTCTGACTCAGTATATGAAACGTTTTGTTTGTATTTCATTTGAAAATTTTCAATTTATGAGATCAGACAATATTTTATGAATATTGTGAATCATATTTTAGAATCATATTTAGTTCGGTTTCAGACATCCAAAACGAAATTTCAAACAATTTTGGTTTTAATTCCTATACTTGAAACGAAGATGGAAACAATTTTGATTCTGATTCAGTTTATAAATTTGCGTTTCATTTGAAAATTTTCAATTTATGAAAACAGACAACATTTTGTGAATATCTACGGAAATTTGTGAAAGCCTGGTATCTCAAATTCAAAAAAAAAAAAAAAAAAAAATAAAATAAAATAAATAAATAAATAAATTAAAATAAGTAATTTGAGCCAGTTTTACCTTTCGGACTTTGGCGCCAGGCCTTTCCCTTTGGCAAAAAGTGTGGTATGGTTTCGGTTCAGATTCAGACTAAGAAATGAAATTGCATAAAACCATATTTTTGCTTTCTGTAGTTCAGTTTCTTCAGTTTTGCTTCAGTTTTTCTTCAGTTTCTGGAATCAAAATATCTGTTTCATTATGATTCGATAGGGAAATAGATTCAACATAGTTTTCCAATTTTGTTTGAGGTAAAAAACGAATTAATGTATGAAGTGAGTTATTGTTTCAAATATGAATCAGAAACAAAAGTCTAATTTACTATAAATAAGTTTAGAATATCAAAATCGAAACAAAACTAAACTTTCGTGAAGGTCCATGGCTTTAAAAACTACAATAAGCTCAAAGTTTTCTGCTTGATCTCAAGCAGAAAAGAAAATCATGATTGAAGAAGTGTGTGCATATTTCCCGGTAGATGCTTTCTAATTTTGAACATTAGACCATTATGCCAAACTTTACCGAAAACTTGAGCAACGTCTAGAAATACGGCACAGCAATATTCCCTGCGTTCAAATGAATGCTTTTTGTGCTAGTCAAGCGATTAACCCATTCTATTGTGTTGTGACCTTCCCTAAATCCAAACTGCTGATCGGGAATTATATTATTCGATGAGAGAAAAGATTTGATCCTGAGCAAAACGATTTTTACGAATAGCTTGGAAATACTCGAAAATAGGCTTATGGTTGCTGGTTTCAATATCATAGTGATGACCGAATTTTTCCATACTTGTGGGAAATATCCTATGTCAGTAATTGTATCAAATATTTTCACCAGATGTTCAAATGCAATAAAGGGCAATGCTAAGAGCATTTTTGGTGTAATTAAGTCGATGCCCGGCGCCTTATTCGGCTTAAGATTCTTAATTAGGTCTAGAATCTCGCTCGCATCTGTGTGTAGGTTAAGCAAGGCGGTCTATACGGTGTTACGGTCATCACGGGGAACAAAATTGAATGTTCAGCAAAAACCAATGCCTTTTCCTCGTCTGGTATGGACCAGTGTCCTTTTTTCCTTTTGTAGCAGAAAATTAGTCACAACGGGAGTGGTAGCGCTTCCTAGCACTCTGCATAGTACATTGTCAGTATGGGATAAGCATTTCACATAATTGGAGGTGTTCCGTACATCTGTTTTTTTCAGTGCGGACTTTAATTTAGCTACTACTGACCCCAGTCTAAGTTTTTAGTTTGGCGATCTTATTTCCTGCCATTCTCTTCTACATCTTCTTTTATTAGCTAGCAAGTCCTCTATTTCCGAATTTGTGCATACCCATTTGAATGTCCTCGTTGGCGCCTCAGGTGGCGTGGCGTGGTAGGCAGCTTCTTTCAGAGTGGTACAGAATTCTGAAAGTGTATTATCGATGTCCGCCTGATTTTCGAGATGACAGTTTACGTTGATGTGACTACTTATATATTTCTTAAACGAAAGCCAATTTGTTCTATAAGAAGTTAGTCTTACTGGCCCTTCCATTTCCACTGGAGTTTTGAACAAAGATATAATAAATGGAGAATGATCAGATGATAATTCTAAGCTAGTTTGGTCGGATATCCTTGTTCTATTCATACTTCTTGAAATAATCGTACAAAAATCTATTAGATCCGGTAATTTATTTCGGTCCGATGGTCAGTATGTTGGTTGTCCAGGCGAGATTAAATCCAATTTTTTATTCCGTAACATTAAGCAGTTGTACAATTGCCTATCCCTAGGGGAGATTAATCGGGAGCCCCAATGCGCATGTTTTGCATTATAGTCACCCCCTGCTAAGAATCTGTGACTAAGGAAATTGAAGAACTGTAGAAATGGTTCCGTTGTTACCATGAATCGCGGTGGGGAATATATAACTGATATTGTCAGCGGACCACTGTGGTTCTGTATTCTAATAAATGTCGCTTGGAGGTAGTTTGACGCGAAACCTTCCATTGTGTCGTGTTTAAGCCGGCATTTAATAAGAACGCCTGTGCCCCTATGGGCCCTCCCATCAGGGTGATTTGTACCGTAGAATGTATATCATGGAATCATGAAGTTATATCTGTTCGTTAAATGCGTTTCAGACCGTAATATTATGTTAATATTTTCTCGGTTAAGATAGTCACATATAGCAAGTTTGTGTTGGCTTACGCCGTTAGCGTTCCATATACAGATATTAAGAGAACCTATTTTCTATTAGGAAGAGCCTGGATTAATTGATTCTGGGTGCGCATGAAATCTTGTATCATTGACTGCATTGAAAAGATGAATGTCAATGTCATTGTCTGAGTAAGCTAGTGAATCATTTATCTGGGTATTAGAAGGCTGTGCGATGGTAGGCTACATTATGGTAGTCTGTGCAATGCCTTCTCTGAGTACATCAGAGAACGAATTCATTTTATTTACCGAATGCAAAATTAATAATTTTTGGTTTAATCGGCTTACTTGGCAAAGTAATTGACAAAATTGACTTAGAAGTAAGTACGTTAAATATTTCAAAAATATTAAACTATAAATTGTATACCAAAAAAACACAAACCATTTGGGAAAAATTCAATAAAACTACTTCCGCTAGCAAAATAATCGTGTCAGCTAAGAATACAGAAATAATAAATTATAAATTTATAACATCCCGCTTTAATCCAACAAAACATAGTGCGCTTGTTATCGAAGTGTCAACGCTAAATTGTGCAAATATTAATGAAAACATATGGCGTCGCTGCCAACGGCGCATAAAAATGGCTAAAGTCCAAAAGGCCTAAAGTTTTAAACGTCAGCACCGATTACAAATAAATATTCATATGACAACGGCAAATTAGTCCGTTTGACTAATTAGTCACACACAAAAAAGAAGCAACTATATATTAGAGACTTGTTGAGCATAAAAATTCATTGAAATTTAAAAAAAATATATATCTATTTATACATAAATATATTTGTTCTAAATGTTAACAAGCTTGAAACAGCTTGTTTCAAATGAGCGAATTTATATCACTTTGTGGACTGACATATTAGTTTGTGCGTCCAAAAGGGTCAAAGCTTAATGGAACTCATTTGTATTAACATAAAACAGATGTTTTTCAAAGACAAAATACGAGTACATGGAAAGATTAGTTGAAAATATGGCTGCAAAAAATCAAACATGTTGGCCAAACGAGATATGATTTGTCATAATTGCTGTGAACAAAAAAATGAGTATAAAATATGCATTATATGTAATAAAATAGTATTAAACAAAAAAAAAAAAAAAAAACAAAATTGCTAATAATAATGGGAGAGATAGAATATCTAATAAATTAGTTACAGTAATCATATTTTGATATAATAAAATAAATTTCCTTACATCCAATGAATCAATAAACATTATTGACGTCTTGACCTCTTGTTTGTCGACGATTCCAAAAGTCATTTTGGGAAGGTTTTACGATTGAGGTGCCAAACCAAGCCGACCTGACATTTAAGTGGTGCTTGTAGTTTAACACAGATTATTTTGTAGAAAAGTGGCAACCTTATAATACATATATTTTAAGTTTCAAGGTCTAGCGTTCTTCAGTATTTTTATTTGAGCTATCAAAAATAAACGATCTCAGTGAATTTGTAAACATGGGAAAAATTGGCCGCCCTTATCTAATGCAATATTTCCATTTGAAAGGTCTCAGTCCAACCAATATTAAAGCCGAGCTAGATTCTACTCCGGGGGAGTCTGATCCTCAGTTTACGACTTTAAAATTGTGAGTATCGGCCCATCGAGGGCCGGGAAGTGCAGGGACTTGAGGCGCTATATTGCCAGATGTGCAGAGTGCCAACGCAATAAAAGTACCCTGAAAACGGTAATGCCGATGGTAGTTACTGATACGCCCAGCCGGCTCTTCCAAAAGGCCTATATGGATATGGTGGGTGCTCTTCCTGAAACCACGCGGGGGAATAAACTCATATTGACTTACCAAGATGACTTCTCCAAATTCATGGTATGTACTGCGATGCCCGATGGGGAGGCAAGTACTGTGGCCCAGATATTCTTTAGAGATATTGTGTTCAAGTACGGAGCAACACAAGTCTCAAGTGACAGAACCTTACAGCTACGCCCTACACTAATGGTGTCAATAGTATACAGCATTCATTCGAATGAGCGATTTAATTGGAATATATATGTAGCTTGGAATATATACATATGTAGCTCAGATGTCCTAGAACATTTATGGTCAGTCTTGATTGACTCAAATAAATATAATGTGTAATCACCTGTCCATATGTTAAAATTGAAAAATTAGATTTTGTTTCGAAAAATTTTGAATCTTACAAACGCTTTTCTCACTATAATTTTGATGTCTTCTCAATATTATTTGCCCCCAGCCACATCTATTAGTTTGAAGCAAAACTGTTGGTGTTACAATTTTGTTGCTCTTATCTATGTTACCGTTACTTGTGTAAACATTGTGGCCATACTTGCACGCATGTTGCCAGTAATGCATATAAAACTATGCTTGCAACATTGTGTCTACACAACTTCGGGGCTTTTGTTGCCAATATTAAGGAACCCGAATCATAGTCAGGTCACCACACAGAACGAATACAACCGCCCGACCGACCGACCGACCGGCAAACCGGCAACAGCAATCGCTTTAAACATTTGTAAGCAAACATTTGAAGTATTGACTGAAAACAATTTCAACAATGCGTATACTTTCAGTTGAAATTGTGCGTTCAACGTGAACGGTCGATGGGAAACGGATCCGAAATCTGGGCGAATAATAAAATAAATAAAAGCGCAATCTAGCGGTCTTCATTTTTAGTGTGTATGTGTGTGTTTGTGTGGGCAAAAAGCAACAAACAAAAGGAAACCGGACAAAAACAAAACAATCTTAAACAAGAGACAAGATAATGTTTGTTTGTTTTTTTTTTTTTGTTTTGTGTGGAAAATTGTTGCATGTGGCATAATGTGAATATTTGCTGTAATAACAGCACCAACAATAACCAGCAATAACGTAGTGTTGTTTATATGGCCATAAAGGTCGTTTACTTTTCGGCTTTTTTGCAAAGTTGTTATTGTCGTCTGTTGCGGCTTCACACGGAAAGTGCATGTGTACGAGTATATGCATGCTGGCAATGTTGTAGCAGCGACTCTCTCGTATGTTTTGTTTGTTTACAGCTCCTTAGGCTTAAGTGTGGCCGCAGCGATGGCGGCTGCATTACATTACGATTACTCCTCAATTGTGAATGGGGGGCAGCAGGTCTCCTCGGTCGGTTCATTCGTTAGTGGCGATCGATTGCATTCATTGATTGAGTGTGTTTGGTGACACACTAAATTTGTTTTGTATACTTAGAGGCGAGACCCCGCCACCACTAGCCGTAACAGCAACAATGCGAGCTGCTGAGCCGCCACAATCTCATAAAGCGTTGTTGTGGATTTTGTCGTTGGGTTTCATGTCGCATGTTCACTTTCAATTTCGTTTGCGCTTTTTCGATTTGTGACAGCTTAGCTATTTTATGACGTATAGATTGGGCGCTCAGCTTGATGTCGTCCGTCTTGCGGGCATTTAAGGCGAATTTCATAGTTGGAAACCAATGTTACGGTTATAAGTATTGTTACATGTTTTGTTTTGTGGCTGTTTCTATTTTGGTTTGTTCAATTTTGTGCTCTCGATATGTCGCATAGTCGTTAACTGCGTTTTTGGCGTGCAAATCAAACGCACAAATCACAAATTTAGAGAAGTGTGTGAATTTTGTGCGTTCGCCAAATTCGTTGCGGTCCGGCCTGTTAAGTTTCACGGATCGTTAATTAATTAAATTGTCATATTTATATGAAACAAAAACAAAAAAAAAAAACGGATAAAATCGTTAATAAAGAAAACCTATGCAAAAGCGTTTATGAGAAAATCAGAAATAATTCTCAAGAAATATATTAAGTAATATCCTCAGGACCAGAACACAGCAAAATGATTAAAAACTAATAAAAAGGTAAATAACAAAACATTAAAGAAATAATGCAAAATAAGAAGAAAAACATAAATTTATGAAATTAAAGAACGCAGAACCAATAATAATAATAACAATAATAATAATAATAACAATAATAATAATAAAGAGGTTATGGAAAGTTATAATAATTCAATGAATTTGATTTAAATTTAGTGGGTATAAATAAAAATATAAAATAAAATAAATATTTATTCAAACGAAAAAACTAAGTAACAAATAATTTACAAAAAACTAACAAGGCAAACAATTTTCCTGAAAAAAAAACAGTTCGCAGAAATTTCGGAATTAAAACTAAACAAAAAAGGAGCACATTTTCAGAAAAATATGAAAAATTCAAACTATTAAACAAAATTAAACAAAAAAAAAAAAAAATATTTTTAACAAAAAATACAAACAATCCAATTCCGAAATTAAAACTAAACAAAGCAAAATTTTTTCTAATACAAAATTTGCATCAAAAATTCAAATTCGGAATTATAACTAAACACCGAAACAAAACCAAAGGAAACTATTTTTTTCTCAAAAAACAAACTCCCCAAAAACCCCAAAAGTTAAAAAATGCAAAAATTTAACATGATAAAAATTATAATACAAAAATATTGGCTATTTTATATTTCTGTATTATTTTTAAGAATAAAAAATATTGTAAAAGACAAATAGTTGAAAAATAAAAGAATTTAAAAATGTAAATATAAAATAAATATAATAATAAAATGAAAAAAAAAAAATATAACACAATATATTTATGTGTAAAAGGGGGAAACTAAATTAATTTGGAAGACAAGTTTACAAAAATGTAAAAAATTTTGAAAAACAGTAAAAAAATGTATTTTAATAGAATTTCAAAATTGTAAAAATCCAAAATTTTAAAGATATAATAACATTTATATCTAAAATTACTAAAATTTATATAATTATATAAAATTTATATAATTTATATAACAAAATTGGTCTTATTTGAAAAAAATTTTTTTTAAATTTAAAAAAAAATAATTTAATTTTTAAGATTTAAAAAAAATAACTTAATCTCGAAAACAAGGTTATAAAATTGTCAAAATTTCCGAAAAGTTTTAAAAAATTTACATTAGTAAAAAAATTTCAAAACTAAGTTTTGAAAACAATGTTATCAAAATTTACAAATTATAAAAAATGTATTTTAATATTCTAAATAATCTAAAAAAAAAAAAAATAAAATTTGAAAACAAAAATTTCTACAATTTTAAAACCCTTATGTTAAAATTGGTCATATTTTTCTAAATTTTTTAAATGTGGAATTACTTTCTCAAAAAGTTTTAAGAAATTTTGGTTAGCGAAATATCGGTAATATAACTGAAAGTGGAAAATACTTAAAATGAAAATATTTTTATTATTTTATTTTATATTTTTATTAAGTATGAGAAAAATTATTAAAGTGGAGCTCTAACAAATTTATTTGTGCCGAAATTGTCAAAATTTCCGAATATTTATACAAAATATACTTTAATAAAATTTCAAAATGCCAAAAACCCAAACTAAACTTTGAAAACAAGATTATAGAATTGTCAAAATTTACAAATTATAAAAAATATATTTTAACAAAATCTAAAAAGACAAAAAAAAAAAAAAAATAATAAATAAAAATAAATTGAAAATAAAAATTCCTACAGTTTTAAACACCTTATGTTAAAATTGGTCATATTTCACGTACCTGGCACTTCACTTTTTGTCAAAAAAAGTACCAGGAAATGATAATTTAAAAAGGCCTCTTAAAGTCGTTGTCAAAATCCTTTTTGTCCCTAAGGTGGCACAACTGTCCTCTATATTGACAGGGGAGTTTAAATGCGATCTACCATTTAGTTTTTTATGTTGCTCGATGTTGTCTGTTCATCTCAAGCATGTTTTGAAATTTTTGCAATGGATAACAACACAGTTTTAAAAATCTTATGTTAAAATTGGTCATATTTTTCTAAATTGGTGGAATGTGGAATTACGCTTCTAAAAACTTTTAAGAAATTTTGATTCCCGAAACATCGATAATAAAACTAAAAGTGGGGGAAATGCTTAAAATGAAAATATTTTATTTTATTTTATTTTATATTTTTATTAAGTGTGAGAAAAATGATTAAAGTGGAGCTCTAACAAATTTATTAGTGTCGAATAATTAATAATTATAATAATTGAAATGCCGGTTCAGACACCAAAAGTAATACAGTTCTGTAATATATTTCCGAATTGTTTATATCAGTATTCAGTATAATATGTATATATATATACTAATATATATAATATATACAAATCATTCAAATATTTCTTCCAATTATTTTTCAACATATGTGAGCATTCAGCATTTACTGATTGCAAAATTTTCCATAAACGCAAAGTTAAAACAGAGCCTTTCGAGACTTAGTACAAAAGTACATATTTCAATTCAATATCAGTGTCAGGATCAGTCACAAAATTCTCAACAGTTTCGGTAATGGCTGGATATATTTCTTGCAACCTTCCTAATTTCTTTCTTACATTTACATTTCTTGCAAAACTATTATATCCCTCTATCCAACGGTACCACCTTGCATATGTTGATATTAGTCGGTCAGGTGAGGATTTCGAAAATATTGGTTCGGATTGAACAGGTTTTATTTCTGTTATAATTTTGGCTTTTGCTGTAGTTTGAATTTCCAACATCTAGAATATATGTTATATATCAATGTGGTGTTAAAATCATGTATCATACCTTTATTACGTTAAGATTTTCTAAACGGCTATTTTTTTTTAACAAATATTTAAAACATCGACAGAAATTGCAGATTCTGTTTAACTTTTTGAAGTTTGTTTTATTTTACTTATCTCGAAGCAGTTTGTTTCATTTTTTTACTTTGATTTTTTTGCTTAATTTTTAATTTTTAATTTAATTTAATTTTTTTTGGTAAAATACTGTGTTCTTTCTTCTATTGGTGAAGAAAATACCTTTCAAACAAAATAATTTGGATACAATATTTTTCAAACTATTTAAATGCGATATTATTTTTACATAAAAGGGAACAAATTATATTACAATATTAATATAGTTTTTTAAATAGTTTTGTGTACAACTAATCTTTTATGAAATTAAATTTAGACTAAAGTTTTTAAAAACTTAATAAATTCGAAAAATTGTATACTCAAATTTGGACGTATAGCGGCCGTCTGGTCTGCAGTCTGGTTTCTTGTAAAAAATACCAAAAAACCTTAGTAAAGTAGAACTCCAATTATGCGAACTCCGATCAACCGAATCGCTGATTGTAGAACTCCAATTATCCGAACTCCGATCAACCGAATCGCTGATTATCCGAATCGCTTTTGTCTTTCGTTCCGCTATGTACATTCTTTTATTTTTATGTACTTTTACTTCTTTTTACTTTACTAATGCATACAATGCCAAAAATAAGCTCTTTTACTTTAAAATCCCCTTTTTTCATAAAAAATCCAATTATCCGAATCTTTGATTATCCGAATGTGGTCCGGTCCCAATTGATTCGGATAATTGGAGTTCTACTGTAGAATTCCAACAATTACTTTCCAAGTTACTTCGTTGTTTTACTCCATATTGTGGTTTTGGGTGTATTGTAATAATTTGTGCTGATGTTTGGCTCCCGCTGAAATATCCAATTAAACATAAATGATGTATGCCTCCGTCTCCGTCCAGCCATGCATTAACTGATTTAAAAAGGAATTGACAGACATGTTAGTTTGCTCCAAGGATGAACTGAGTCATATCGATTCGTATTTTGGTATAAATATCTGAAGTTTTCTCAGGAATTCCTCAGTATTCCATATTATTCCGTAGTATAGTAATACTATGCATGATGCAGGGATGAGGCATATATATATATATATATATATATACCTATATATATATACCTATATATACATATATATATATATAGGTATATATATTTGTATGAGTCATACCGGTTTACTTTACATAGGTCAACTTTTTCTAATCTTTCACACATTTCTCTGCTCACTTTCCGGGATGGTCTTGACTTAAGATATGACGCCCTCAATTATCGGTGGCTCACAATTGTAACGATTCAGCAGTTCCACAGAGGTGTCTTTTCGATGGCATTTTTGGAGAAAATGCAATTCCTTTGGAACGAGTCTTGAGGCGACCTGTGTTAGGTCTATACTATAGACCAAATTCAAATCAACATGTTAAGATGGTGTTCTACATTTCTCAAGCTAGAATGGCAGCGTTTCGTATACAAAAAATTCATTGAACTTTCGCTCCTCACATGCTATCGAATTAGATAATTCAGTTCATTTCCGTTGGCTGCAAAAAAAAAAAAAAAAAAACTATCTTGGGATAGTAAATAATTTCTTCCACGGACCATCCTTACGATAATTGCTGTATACAATTTCTCAATCAGGTTTGGTTTGCAGTTTCCATTTTTTGAGTTCGTTACTGGTCACTGTCTTATATATCCTCGTAGTATTGTTCCATGGCTATGATACTAAGCAACACACATCACATTTTTCTTACATATGGAGCTGAATTTTTGTACAAAAATATATTTATATAACATTATAATTATATGATTATACCCATATTATTATATCGCTGCATTGATGGAGAATGGATAATTACCCTCAAACGCCCATAAGACATTTCATATAAGGTTTCCTTTCAGACGTCTCTATGGTGCCGATGTTCCAATAAAACAATAAATTTATTAATACACCATGAACTTTCTCAATACATAAAACTGTCTCGTGAGAATGTCACTTTTATTTGATTAAAAGAAAAAAGTCCGAAATTCCCACATGAATTCCAAACAGAAAGAATTTCAGTGTTAATGCCACCATTTAAATTCACACAAAATCATTTTTCCACCAGAATATGTATTCAAACATTTTTATTTCCATAAATTCCTGGCTACCGTGTGAAAAAAAATATCCAATAATAATACATGCGATTCAGTGAGAAATTGTTCAGTGTTCTCTGTGTTGAAATGACAAAAATGTGATGAAGTGCCAACAAAATATTAAGTAATAAATTTCGTAAAAAAAAATGTGTTGAAAAATTCAAAGAAAAATATTTGCAAAGATTTCTCAATGAAATAGTAAAAAGATGCAAATGAAAAATTTAAAATATTTTAGCGTGAAGAAATACAAATTTCAATTATGAAAAACAACACTGATCGACAAGGATGATTCTAATTGATGAGGGAGATCGAAATTTCTAATTGAGGTAAGTAGAACTTATTTTTTATTTAAAATGTATAATAATATATTTATTAGTATAGTTCGACATTATCAAGAAAAATATGAAAATCTAATTCCGATCAGAGTTGGGAATTGTAGAAACGATAAAAATGAGTTTGGAGAACGCACTTGGAAGGCCGCTAAATTTCCTGGACTCTTCCAACATCAAACATGCGTTCTTTCATCGAATTTGAGAGGTTTGCTAATAAATCAAGCTCTAAAAGAGATTATCTGGAAATTGCTTATTTCAGTTCAGCAATGTTTCTATATACTGTATTATTTTTATACATATGCCTTACCTGTATCCCCCAAATATTTTCAATTGGATTTAGATCCGGGGAGCATGCTGGAACAGTCCTGTAAAAATGCCCTTGTCTGACGACTCGTGTGGACTTTCGCGTTATCCTGCATGAAAATGTATGGGTTTCCCTATTTTCGCATAAAAATGGTACCAAACTACGCTCTAGAACTTGGATGTAGTCAGAGCTATTCATCTTGGAGCTTGTAAACTGCAAATTTAGCTTTCCAATCTTGTTAAAATCCCCCCACACCATGACCGTACCTTCACCAAAGTTCTTCTTTAAAAAAAAAAAAAAAAAAAAAAAATAGCGATTCTTTTCTCACATCACGCCAGTAATGGCGATATCCGTCCAGTCCATCCAAATTAAATTTTTTCTCATTAAAAAAAAATTACCTTTATTTAAAGAAACGATAATATACATGCAAGGTAGAGATTTAATATTCTTCTTACCGAGTCCCAGTTTGTTTGTAAGTTTCTAAGCGCGAATTGAATCCTGGCAGCTTTGTGACGAAGAATTAAATGGGGTATATTTTTAAGCACATCTCGGATAATATGCTTAGACTGATTTAAAGTTCTCCAAACAGTCAGGACAGACGCTTTCTTGTCGGAAATCGAAGCAATTTCGGCACAGGACATAGTCCAATTGCTTGCTTACTTTACAATGCGCCGTTTTTCTCGCTCATTAAAGATTGGATTTCGACCAATGCGGGTACGACCAATTTCACGGCTAACAGACCGGCCGGACTTCAAAAAGGCCAGGATGGAGCCATTTTCTTCCCCCCTAAGTAAACTAGACCGTCCCATGTTGTTTAATTTAGTCATTACTAAAGTTGAAATCAATAAAAACCACTAAATAACGCAACCCTACTTCATTAACTCCACTTTAAATACTGTGTCTTATCATTGTGATACGCTTGCAAACACGAAAAATTCTTGCACTTCAACGAAAACCTAACGGTGCATTTCCAGGCAACCCTAAAAACTGCAAATCACCGTACTATTTTATAGTCTATGCTTTGCTCTTTCGTTCTTTATTTCTGTTTTCGCTAAATTTCTAATAACAAATAATTTGCAAGGGAATGAACAAAAAATGTTGATGTGTCTTATCATTTTGTGAAACACTCTATATTTACAAGGCAAACTTTTCACTAAATAAATAACACTTCAGTTGACAGCTATTTAACAGCTGACAGCCTTCCAGCCCAGCTGGAGAACCCTGTATTGCTGAACCTAATGCAGACAGTTTGGGAGATTGAATTCAATATCTATCTGCCTTTGTAAAATATATTCAATTTTGTCGAATATATAGGTATATGCATATATAAATATATAAACAAATAAATAAATAAATATATATATATATATATGTATATATATATTAAAAAATCTACTGTGTCTGCACGAATTTGAAATTAATTAACAAATAGGTATAAATTGCCAATATTTTTTGGCAGACAGACGGACTTAACTGAATCGAAAGTTAAAACTATTCCGATGATGTCTATATAATTTTTGTGTTTTAACATTTTCTGCAAATATTTAAACAAATTTTAAATTGCTCATTGACAAATCTTTGTTTATAAAATTTATGAGCCATTTCATTAGAATGAATTCAACACTTTTATGGTAAAATGAAATTATACTCATTCAGTTTTTTTATGTAGACTTAATAATTTTATTCATGGATTCCCAAAGGGTTATCCATTTATTGTTTTCAAGTAAAGTTAAATAAAACACGCATAAAGCTATGATTTCGATGAAACTTTTATTTCATTATAATACTCATCTCATTTAAATGACCGCCTCTGGATTGGTTGCAGCAGTGAATCCTTTTGAAACAGTTTTCGACCACATCTTCGCATATTTCGGGTGGTATCTCAGCGATAGCTTGACGAACGTTGGTTTTCAAATGCTCCAACGTTTGGGGATTATCCGCGTAAACACGGTCTTTGATATAGCCCCACAAAAAAGGATCTTACGGCGTCAAATTGCACGATGTTGGTCGCCAAAACGTGAAATTAGGCCTTTTGCAATAAAATCGGTCGTGTTGAATAATGTTTGAATCACCACTTTTATGGTAAATTTTAAGGTGCTCTTCGGTTGTTAAACGACTCATACAGGCATTTACAAGGCAAACCTTTCACTAAATGAATATCACTTCAATTGACAGGTATTTAAAACCATTAAATGGATAACGTGCTGAGCCTAATGCAGACAGTTTACGAGCTTGTATTCAATATCTATCTCCCTTTGCAAAATATACTCGATTTTGTCGACAAGTCACTTCCTATGAAAATTGGCCGACTCACAAAAACTCAATCTATCCTCTGGAATTTTTAAATGATAGGCTGCTCTAATTTAAATACATTTGTTCATTATATTGTTTTATAATACTTAACAAACTATAAATAGCTGATGTCTCTCATATAAATGATTTATTTTATGCATTTGTTCGAACATTCAGTACTTTCACTTAACTGCATCAAATTTTGATAAACTTTGTTCATGTAAAGAGCTAATCTAATTTAGATCTCAAAATGAGTTTTGAAAAATACGATCCCTGCGATATTGATATCTTCTACACTGACAAGCGAATACACAAAAAAAAAAAAAAAACTATTTCATCTATAAATGCATTAAATTTAAGCAATACTTGATGAAAACTGGCGATCTATCCTACTTTCTGAGATCACCACAGAACACATCGTGTGTGGATCAATTTTCCTGAGTGATATTTCTGTATTAACTATTATGTGGTTGTATTCGGTCATTCAAATGTGGAAAAAATATCACCTAAGTATGACGAATGTAACAACGATTCGTTTTCAAAACGTATGTCTACATGGACATGGTCTTAACATAACGGGTAACGAATGGTTTTCACCAGATAACTTGGCAAATGAGACAGAACAAAGTACAAAATACGAAATATAGGATGGACGTATAAAATACATTACCGAATCAAGGTAGAGGAACGGGTCCCCATAAGGGTCGAAATATACATGTTTGTACCAGTTCCTTTAAAAGCAGTACCTCAAATGCCGTTGGAAACCTGAGGAATATGGAATGCATGCATAAACAATTTTTATTTAAAATATCGTTTAAAAATAAAAATATATATATATATATATTCACAATAGAAGTTTTCATTGATTCTTCATTTCCTAAATAAACTTCACAATTTTGTTTCGAATTAATTGTTTCCTAAATAAACTTTCCAATTTTGTTTCGAATTGATTGATGATGGCAATCAGGCGCCAGTAAAATCTGTTGGCAAGGAATATCTTTCTCTTAATCTCCAATAGTTCTATCCACATGTATCTAAAGTATGTGAATTCATTCACCACTACAAAGTTATAGTTTTGAACGTTCTCACTGTGTCACAAACAGGAGGCCTCCATGCTTGTCCGAAGTAATGAAGTTGTTTTTGTCCTCTTTTACTACAATACCCAATTATGCTGACACCTTCTCAACGCTTGAGAATGTGGAAGTAACATCTTGTATAATAGTTTTGTGCCAATCATGTCCCCATCACCTGTATATGCAATTAACACGAAGCTCTTATTAAAGATGTTACCAGTCGTGTTAACTGCGAGTTTCCTCATAATTATGTCCCACAGTATATTCAACGACCCACAATCCCCCTAAATCCTCGTTTGGCGTAAGATGGCTTATTAAGATTTTTACCAATCCTTACTGAAAACTTCATGTCAGTCAATGTCATCGTACAAAGCTTCGCAGGAATGTCAAATGTTTCATCTTAGCTAGTGATTCTTTTTACCAACGAATTTTTAATTGTTGTTCTTCCAATTTACGCCATTCAACTTCCTTCTTCTCCCATTTAAACTTGTCACTTTCCAAATCAAAGGAAGTTTCAAAACTTTTACAAATTCTTTCATTCAGCAATATGTTTAAGTCAGCCATAATATAACTAATAGCACTTTTCTTGTTTCTTCTCAGTGGCAAACCAATAATTGTGCCACAAATATAACTTGCGTAAAGTGGTTAACATTCGGAGAAGTAACTTAGAAAAGTACTTTACGTATCTTGAAAAATTAATAGAAACCGAAGAGAAAACCGAAACCATAGAGAGTAAACCAAGAAAACACAGAAAAAGTAAATCTACACAAAGTGGTGTAATTAAAGCAAAAGAGTCAAGTGGTAAAACCACCCACAAGAAAGGAAGGGGTCAACCAAATCAAACAATTACATTTTCTCAACCAACTTTGCAGTTGAGTTTGTAAAGGAAATCTAAGGAAAAACGTTAGCAAACTGTCTGTAAGAGAAAGGAGAAAACTAACAAGTAAATTGTTACTAAATGCGAAAAGCAAACAATTTGAAGTGCTTAGTCTGCCTGTTGCAAAATGCTGTTTTCAAATGCAATTAATTTTTTCCTGTGTTCTCTGCGAAGTATACAAAACACATTTCAATGGATGAACATCAATGTACCTCAATGTTTTAAACTCTTTGATGTCGTTTAGCTTAGCAGGCAAAACATTTCGTTACGGTCAAAAAGCAGTTCGTCGAATGAGACATAAATTAACGGCCGTTATAGAATGCAACCAACAAACGTAACGTAAATGTTATGATGTGGCAACCTGATGCGTAGCAATAGCTTTCACTGACAAAAGAGTTGAAAGTCCCTTTAGGGGTTGCTTTAGTTGCTTGTTATGATAATGAGATTGAGGACATACAAACTACAATAGCATCAGTGCACTATAATTTAGTTTACTGAATGTTATTGTAGTAAATGAATTATCCTATGACATGTTATGAAAATTAGAAGCAGATATTTGGAATACAAAGAAATATTTAATGTCCTGCAAGACATGATGCTGATTAATTTAAAATATTTGGAAATACATATATAAATGTTGTTATCGTGAAAATTAAAAGTACTTGTAAGATAAAGTACAATATTAACAAAATTATAATTCGTTGCAATGAATTTCGATATACTGCAATTCGAATGAGGTCCTTGCTTTCATCATAATTATCTAATATAAACAACAATGTAATCGAATGGAAGAAAAACAACAAATTGGAAAAATAAGCAGGCAGATGGAAAGTTGAACAAACGATATAACTTCAGCCAGATCATAACATACCCACCCCTATGAATTGCGATACAGAGTGGTGTGAAAAGTTTACTGGTTCATTATCAGATAAAATTGCATGTCAAAAAGGGAGTCACGTCATACACGATATATTCACTCATCATACGTTATGCATTTACCACTCCGATCCACCTACATAGCAAATAAGAAACGAATGTTAATACAGAAATGAGAAACGGCACGAGGAACTCTCAAAACTATCCATTATCGGGAGCAATTATCCACGACATCTACGACGGTGGTCCCAAAAAGAGCTGACATGATGTATAGATGGCGACAATAGTTTAAAAAAAATATTTTAGAGAAAAGTGGCAACCTTATAAAACATATGTTCTAAATTTCCAGGCGCCACGTTGTTTAGTATCTTTATACAAGCCATAAAAAGTAAACGATCTCACTGAATTTGTAAACATGGAAAACATTGGTCCCCGTTATGTAATTCAATATTTCCATTTGAAACGTCTCAGTCCAACTAATATTTAAGCCGAGCTAGATACTAATCTGGGGAAGTCTACTCCTTCGTTTACGACTGTAAAATATTGAGTAGGAGAGTTTAAATGCGGCCGTACGATCTGCTAGGATGAACACCGTGGTGGTCAACCGATTTAAGTGTCCGCGCCAAACACGGGGGAGTCTACTCCTTCATTTACGTCTGTAAAATATTGAGTAGCAGAGTTTAAACGAGGTCGTACGAGCGGTCAGGACGAACACCGTAGTGGTCGACCGATTGAAGTGTCCTTGCCAGACGAGGAGGAGTCTACTTCTTCGTTTACGACTATAAAATATTGAGTAACTCAGTTTAAACGAGGTCGTACGAGCGGTCAGGACGAACACCGTAGTGTCGACCAATTGAAGTGTCCACGCCAGACACGGTTGAGAAAATCGTCAAAATGATATTGAATGATCGTCGATGACCGAGCTAAAGGTGCGTAAGCTAGCTGAAATTATAGGCACTTTAAAAGTGCTATAAATCGTATATTGAACAAAGTTTTGAAGATGAGAAAACTGTACGCAAAATGGGTGCCGCGCTTGCTCTCAATAGAGCAAAAACAGCGTCGTGAGAATGTTTCAGCAGAGTGTTTGGCAATGTTTCACCGCAATAAACTCGAATTCTTGCATCGATTTATAACCATGCAGCGTTTAAGTGATGAAATTAAGGAAAAAGGCCGCATTTGGCGAAAAGTAAAGTGTTGTTTCATCAAATTCAAGTGCTCCTTTTCACTCATTCTCTATTGCGATAACCAAAAGTAATGGATTAAAGTTCGAATCGCTTTATCACGCAACTTCTTTGCCGAATTTAGCCTCTTCAAACTATTTTCTATTTCCAAACTTTCCGAAAATGGCTCCGTGTTAAAAGATTTCCCAAAAATGAATAGGTGGGGTCTGAGGTTGATGGCTATTTTAAGGAGTTTGACAATTCTTACTATAAACAAAAACCTTACATTTGGACCACCAAGGAAAAATGCGTATTTAAAACTGTGCAAAATTGTGTTGCAATATACAATGAATTTGATGAATGTTGCTACCGATATGTTACTTAAAGATATTGAAAGAGTTGTTCTTTCCAGAGCGGTGCCGACATATCTTTCAACTAAGTGTGTTGGTTTCAACTGGATGGAGCAGTTTGTCACATAGCCAGTCCTGTTATGGCAAAACTCC
The DNA here is from genome assembly GCA_019455685.1 of Philornis downsi. NCBI lineage: Eukaryota > Metazoa > Arthropoda > Insecta > Diptera > Muscidae > Philornis > Philornis downsi. Next base: position 43,315 of record JAHXMU010036441.1, read on the forward strand.
AACGAAAATTCCCTAATAAGCATATTTCAGGGAAGTTTACAAAGCAAATCCAACAAATCTGTAAACTGATTTGCATTCGAACAATAATTGAAGCAGTTCCCGCTGCAGCCCTCCAGTCTCTAATAAAAAATAAATAAAAAAAATAATAAATAAAAAATTCCATTATTTTTATAAGCCTTTATAGAGACTTAATAAAGCCGCATTTTTGTTTTCAAATGAAAAGAAGAAAATATTGTTTATATGGATTCAAAAGAAAATGATATTTGAATTTCTTAATGTACCAACATTCATCAGTCATCTATTATTTCCAATTATTCTAAAACTTTACTTGGTATTTATTTGTGAAAATAATAAACAAAACGCTTCTGCATCATAGGAAACACCATTTTTGGTTTAAAATCTTCCTACTACGTTTTTTGCATTCAATAAATTCCTTAATAATCACGCGAGAGGTGGTTTATTCCCCAATTTTTTTAAGTATTTCCATTCATTGCCAAAAATGATTCCAATAGGAATTACAAAACTCTTTTCTTATGCCTTTGAAAAATACTTAATCAAAAATTGACATCTTTGTAAACTTATCGAATTGTTATAATTTAAAGTTTTCTTTATCCATATGTATATGTAAATTACTTTTCTTATGGACCGAACGACGATAACTGCAAACATTTATTCCCAAATTGCATTTGTAAGGGTTCTTGAGAACACAAAATGTCCTGTAAATCCCTTTTCAATCTTGCCTCTAGAGCTCTTAGCTAAATTTAAGTGTACCAAACTGGGTATTTACTGCAAAGTCCACAGGATATTGAATCCTTTTAAGGTATTAAAAGCAATTTGTTGAGAGCAAGAACTTCTGTTTTTTTTTTTATTTCGATTTGCTTGAACTATGACAAGTAAAAGCTTTTTCACTTTATCTCAATTGTTTTAGAAATGGGTTTCTTAGCATAAACTACAGTTGTGTTTTTGCTTTGGTTGGACAATTGTTCTGTTTTCTATGACCTCCACTTGGCTGAATTCCAAAAATTCTTCGCTCAAAGTCAATTATGAGGATATCATATTTTACAGGTTACTTACTAACTGCTTGCTGCGTTGTTATGTGTCAAGTTGCGATTGCAAAGTTGCTGAAAATGTGCTTGAAACCTCATAAAATATCTGAAGGATACGGTGTAGATTACAGTGACAAAGTTATGCAAATTTTTTTAAGTCGCAATAAAATAAATATAAATGTCATTTAAACGTCAATGGAAATGTTCTACACATATGATCGCATCCATTGAAATTAGGGACATTAGGGAAGCGTACATTAAAACGTATAAATTTGACTTAGTTAAAATTTGCACAACACATTGGAATTTTCACGGACGTGAACATTTATCTTCGTCGAAAGATCCAAAACTAAAAAATATTAGAAATTGAAATAATATAGGGGAAAATTAACTAAATACTTGCCACAGCGGTTTGCAAATGTCTCCAATAAATGCTTCGAGCATTACTTTTGCTGCGCTTATAAGGATGTAAGATTGATTGCCTTAAGTATGTCTTGAAGGTTTCCAAATCAAATTTTCTTTGTAAAACCAATTGCAACAGCTTCCTAGAAATAACGAGATTATCATTTGCTAATTACGGTTAACAAATTACGATAATTTTTCCTAAAATATTTCAAAGGGAGAACTACAAGGGCTTCCAAAAAGCTACGATTATTATTTTGCAGATATACAGGGTGGCACACGAATCGTGCTACAAACATAACATCAATGTTAATGGGGATCGTTATTTAAAGATGGTGGAGGAGTTTTTTTTTATCCAGAACTGCGCCGAAGATGCATCCGTTCCAACAGCATTTGGTTCCAACAAGATGGAGCAACTGCACATCGGTTATGACGTAGCTCCAACGAAAATTAACCAAATTCCCAAACAAATTAATATCGAGAAACTTAACTTTCTGCTGGCCCCCAAGGCACCTGACATGACTTCACTCTACCCTGTTTATAGTAAAAACACTGCAATAAATTAGCCGTTGATGGGTTTTCCTTTCTAAAGATAATCAATAGAAATAATCGCATGCGCATCCCAAAAAACAGACACCATGACCTTGTCTGCAGATGAAACCGTTTTCGCCTTCTTTGGACACGATTATCCCATTACAGTCCACTGCTTTGACTATTCCTTTGCCTTAGGTGTGAAGTGGTGGACCCATGTCTCATCCGTGGTTATAAATCGACACAAAAGTTCGACTTTATTCAGGTGAAACATCCCCAAACACTCTACTGAAACATCTTCACGGCGCTGAAAGCAAGCGCGGCACTCTTCTTGCGCAATGCTTTCTCATCTTCAATATGCGCGATGTACGAGTATAGATTTTTTTTGTGAAATGCCCATCATTTCCGTTGGTTTACGCTCTTTCAGCCGACTATCGCCCAATATAATTTTGTGGATTTTCTTTACCGTGTCCGCAGTGGACACCTCAATTGGTCGACTACTACAGTGTTCGTATTGGCAGCTTGTACGGCCTCGCTTAAACTCTGCCATCCAATATTTTAAGTCGCGAATGAAGGAACAGACTCCTCCAGTATAAAATCTACCTCGGCTTTAATATTGGTTGGACTGAGACCTTTCAAATGGAAATATTGTATTACATAACAGTGACCAATTTTGTCCATGTTAACAAATTCCCTGAGCTCATTTACTTTAGGTGGCTCAAATAAAAACACTAAACAACGTGGCGCCTTCAAACTTAAGACATATATTTTATAAGGTTGCCACTTTTCACCAAAATAATTTTTGTTCAAACTGCTGGCACTATTTATAAGTCAGGTCGGCTAGTTTTGGGACCGCCTCCGTACAATAATATAACGTAAAAAAATATTTGCGGTGAATCTTATTTATCGATACTATCCTAACACTTCTCCTCGCGTGTTCCATGGATTAAGTTTATAAGATATGTAGCCAGTTGGTTTAAATTTACGACTAAATTCACTAATGTGGAAAATTAACTTTATTAAATGATTTTATTCAACAAAGTAGTTGGTTTTGTAATTACATTAAAAATATGGAAGCTCGCTCGTTTTGTTTATTACTTTAATTAAAATATTTGAATAAATATTTGGTATAAAATCATGTGCAACACATTAAACCGTTCGCTAGTTTATTTTCCACTTCACTGATTCACCAAAAACTTGACCAGTCAGAACAATTTTTAATTTTCCTCTACAAAGTGTACACAAAAGCTTTTGTGGACAATAAGCAACAAAAGCAATTGCCTCCTTTTCACATTATCATTTCACGTTTCTTCTGGTGGTTTCCTGTTAGCAATTCGATACGAACACAATTTTCAATAGAGCAGTCTGTAAGGAAAGCCACGAATGACCTAAATTTCGAACCTTTAATTGAATGGGCCTGTGTTGGCGAAATGTGCACAAATCAGTTCGCACACAAACAAGCTAAGCTAAGCATTTTGAACATAAATCTCTCTATACAGAAACTACATTTCTTTTTCGCTGTATTCATTATCAGAGATACAAAACATTTTGCTCCTCTATGTTTTGGGATAGAGAACAAGTTAAGTTACACGAATAATGATGGCCAAATTGGAATGAGTCCATAGACATGTTGCCTACAACGAATACTTTTGTAAAGATAGCCAATGAAAGGCAACTAGTATGGCTAGTTAGCGATAGGTAACTGGGAGGAGGGCAACGTTAAAGTGGTTAATGACGTTGAAATGTGATTATTTTCCGGCAAGCCATTTCGTGGTTAAAATGAAATTGAAATATTAAATTGTAATGAATAACTGAAATAATGAAACATCGAATAATCAAGCAACTGATAGAGTTAGAATATAGAGTTTCAGAAATATTAATAGTTAAAAGAAAAATTGAGTAATGTTTCGAGTAGTCTTCAGGAGGGAATGCATTTTCAGTTTGCGCTTATTGTTTTATCTATTTATTTATGAATGGGCATATCTTCTCTTTTTCTTACTTTCTTCCAGTAGAAAATTTATGACAGATAAAGTTCTGTGTTGTTTGACATTCCATCACGGAAAGATTTTACCTACTTGATGGCCATGATCATAAAGAATTTCATATTAAATTTTGATTTTATAGATTATACGATTAGATTAAATACGAATTAAAATATCAATTTATTTAAGAATAAAAGAATTAAAAGTAAAAATATGAATCCGCGATTTTTTTTTATTTAGAAAACAACATATATGGAAAAGATTAGCTTGTTTTAATTAAAAACAAACAAAAAGAATAAATTTACGAATAAAATTTGCGCAATTTTTACATTAAAAATTTGCTGGCCATACCTCAAAGAGGAAAATATAAAACAACTAAATATCTAAGTAATAATTTTTAAGAAATAAAAATTTAAAAAACAACTTTTATTTGGATTTTTTCTAAAATATAAAAATAAAATATAAAAGTCATAAAATTTTTGAATGAATTCCTTAAATAATTGCATTTATATTGAACTATAAGAAAACAAGGAAAATTGAAAAAAAAAAAATACTTTTATTTGTTTTTTCTTTTATTTTGTCCAATTGATGAATTGTATTTGCTGCCCTAAAAAGGCACAAAAACTGGTCTAAACAAGGCAAATTAAATTTTGAATGAATAATGAAATAAAAAAATAATAAAATTCCTGAAAATAATATTTTAGAATATAAAAATAAGAAAACATAATAAAAATAATGAAATTCTTAAATGAATTCCCCAAAAACTGCATTTTTATTGAATTGAAAAAAAAATTGGAAAAATAAAAAATTAAAGGAAGGAGTTTTATTTGGATTTTCTTAACTTAATCCAATTGATAAATTGAATTTGCTGCGCTAAAAAGTCTGAAACCCCGATACAAACAAAGCTAATAAAACTGTAGAATATTAAAATAATAAAATAATAATGAAATTATTGAATGTATCCCCCAAAAAAATTCATTTATATTAAATTAAAAAAAAAAAAATGAAAAATAATAAAATTAAAAAAAAAACGATTTTTATTTGGATAAATTGAATTTGCTGCTCTAAAAAGACCAAAAAAATAGACCCTTTAGATTACTGTTGGAATTGATGATGAGAAAAGCTGCAGTTAAAACGACTGGTAACATTTTGTTTAAGAAATGCTATACTCGTATAGTGTTTTCGTGTGTCGTATGATACTTGGCAGAAAACTGCAAAGTGTTACTGCAGCCTTCTCAAGCATTGGGAAGGAATAAATAACAATCGGTGTGGTTGTAAGCGAGCATAAAACAGTTATTTGTTTCGACAAGCAAAAAATTCACTCATTTGGTATGCCTTGTGGACTTTGAAGGCAGATTAATTCATTTACTTCGCCCCTGCCGTGGCTAAAATCGGTGATGTCAGAGATTAAGAGGAGGATAAGAGTATTATTGCGAAAAGATGTTGCAACTTCGAACTGTAAAAAAATTTTGGTCTTATCTGTCTTTCTGTACGGCACAAAATCCTGGATTATGACACAGGCAGATGTGCCAGTTCTGGGAGTCTTCGAGGGAAAATACACTAGAAAATACAGGGTGGCGCAATAGAACATGCATATTTAAAAAATAGATTAAAAAATAAATACAAAAGGTATGGTTAAGATAAATCTAAGGCATTGTAGAGTAATAAATGGAGTTTGTTTTTTAAAAATAACATCATGTAAATGGTGACCCTCTCTACGACGGCACTCCTCTAACCGCAAACGAAAATTATTGAAAACTTTCTTCAGTAATACTGGTGTAATGGCTGCCATTTCACCACGGATATTCTCCTTGAGCTGAACGATGTTTCTTGAATTATTACTGTAGACTCTGTGTTTGGGGTATCACCACAAAAAAAAGTCAAGAGACGTCAAGTCTGGACTACGTGGGGGCCATGGGATATCACCTCTTTTCGAAATCAGTCTGCCAGGGAACATCTACTTCACCACCGCCATGGAGTCATTTGATGTGTGACAGGTAGCTCCATCTTGTTGGAACCAAGTTCTGGAATTCACTATTCTTGAACTTTCAATTTCTGGAGCCAAAAATCCTTCCAACATCTCAACATAGCGTTCCGTATTAACCGTGACGTTTTGGCCCTGCGCATTTTCGAACAAAAAAGGACCAATTATTCCTCTGCCAGAGATTGCTGCCCATACTGTCACTTTAGGACTATGCAATGGTTTCTGGTGTTTGATTTTGGGATTTTCCCTGTTCCAGTAACGACAATTTTGACGGTTTACGAAGCCGTTCATAAGGAAATGAGCCTCGTCAGAGAAAAGGATATTGTCAAAATTGGAAAATTGATTAGGCATTTCATTAGCAAATGCGAGCCTTGCTATGAAGTCAGACTCTTTCAATTCTTGTGTTAATTGCAGCTTATATGGATGCAGTTAAAGATGCAATGTTAAAATTCGTTGCAAACTTCGTCGCGATAGTTGTAAGACAGACGATCTCTTGCGAGTCGACATTTTTGGATTTCCTCGTACTGACTCCATAACTCTCTCAACATTGTCTTCGGTCCTAGATGTTCTTGGGCGACTATTTGCTTGTGGTTTAAATGTTGAACCGGTCTCTTCAAAACGCTTTACACATATTTGAATTAAATTAGCACTCGGAGCTTAACTAATCCGCCGTAGTCCATATTCAGCACAATATAATCGCCTAGTAGCAATATATGAACGAAAGTTCTCGTAAAATGCGCGCACGCAAAATGCGTGATTCATAGCGACTAAAACTCCATGAGTCCGCCAACCCAACGATTTAGGGGCCCCAGCCAACGCCTTCTCTACCCCGCAAAAAAATATGATGCAATATGCACGTTCTATTGCGCCACCCTGTATATGAACTATATACCAATATCGACGTGGTCAAGCACATCAAAATACGGCTATTGTATTGGTTTTGTCATGTTATGCGTATGGAGCACACACTTTAGCATGAAATGTCTTCGACAGTGAGGATGGCGATGGATGGCGCAAAAGAGGAAGACTAAAAATCTGTTAGATGGATGGAGAATAAGCGCAGAAGATCGCTACGCTTTGGACTATTTTCTACGAGCGGCGTATGATAAAGAGGAAGACCACAAATCTGTTAAAAGGACAAGCTGTGAAATGTTATCAAAACTTGGGGTGGCGAATTGGGGAATAAGCCCAGAAGATCGTAACGCATCGGATTATTTTCTACGAGCTGCTTAGTTAATAGAGAAGAATGTCCATTCCAATCACTATCCAAATACGAGTAAGTAAATATTTTGAATGATTAGAAAATCCTTCATTCTCGTCTTACTGCATTTTGATACGGTAGAACCTCTGGCCTTATTTCCTTGCCTGGGTAACTTATATTTCAATATGTGTTTCACTGTCGCTGCTATTCAGTTGTCATTTTCAAATTTGTGTGAACTAAATATTTCTCTCTCTCTCTCTCATACACTCTTTCTCGCTCTGTCTCTCTCTTTCTCTCAGACATTCTCTCTTTTTCTCTTTTAAATGCCTGTTATGCGTAGTTGATCTTACATAAATATCGCAAATAATTTTATGCGTTTGTTTTTTCTTTCTTGTTCGGATCCCCCTGTTGCCCACTGTATTAATCTTTGAGCGGCTTAGCGTGCGTTATTAAAGACTCAGAGTAGTGCGTTTCTGACGCTATTAGCACGTTGTGAATGGAATTTTGTTTCTCTGTAATTTGTGTCTACATGAATAGATTTTGTAGAACCCATTTTTTATTTTATTTAAAATTCTAGTTTTCCTTGAAAAATCTTTAGGCTTAAAATATTTTTTAGTTTGTTTTTCATTCTTGCTGCTCACATATTAGCGTTTATGCACTTCTAACGAGTGTATTCAATAATTGGAGAGTCAGTATTCGCGATACAGAACAATAAGTAAAATATTTTTCTTTATCGATGATTATGAAAAGTTGAACATGCGATGCAGACAACTCCAAAAGTGTGGGTAGGTTTTGCCAATGTGCGTTGTACGTTGTGAAGCGGGCAATGTTGCGGGAATGTTGAAATGTATTTTGAATGAATGTTTGAAAACTCTTTAATATTGAAATTGCTTGAAGCCAAGTATAGATTGATGTAAATCTGTCATAACTCATTTGAATGGTTATTGCAAATATAATTTTGAGAAGGGCCAAACGCTACAAAGTATACAAATTTTTGAACCAGAAAGGTTGAATGCATATTTAAAAACTCTTGAATATTGAATTTCTTTGAAGCCAGTTATAGATTGATGTAAATTTGTCATAACACATTTGAATGGTTATTGCAAATATAATTTTGAGAAGGACCAAACGCTACAAAATACAAAAAATTTTTGAACCAGAAAGTGCTTTTCGTATATTTGTTATAACTTCCTTGCCTTTCACTTAAGTTGGCCTTGGTTTACTGTACTTTGTTCTTGATTTCCCTCTTTTTGGTTTTTTTTTATAAAATCTTATACGACCCCCTACCTCCTTATATTCTGTTGTACTCCTGCCAAAATACACAGTTATTACACAATTTGGAAAACTTCAAATATCTATCATGCAACATTAATTTGCCAGCTTCTTTGCTATCGATTGCTCACTATTTGGGTCAATGTAATAAATCATCGTGTTTAAAATTTGCAGTAATTAAATAAATGTGCGAAGAAAAAAAGAGAAAAAAAACTCCTTAACATGCGTGTTTTCTCACAGACATAGCATCGAATATTCACAGACATGACAAAATATTATTTACTACTTAAAAGTTGAAATGTTTACACAGCTTTATTAATACATTTTAATCCAACAACTTATGGTTTAATTAATTGATATACATTTGGTAGCCGATCGTATCTTTAATTTCCCCCTCTGTTAATGCTGTTATATTAATAGACGCCTCACTTTTAGCGGATTATCACGCAAATCGTTTATTTCTTAGGTTAATGCACGACACCCCCCTCTTGTTGGCAATTAAACTCGTAATTATTATGATGCGATTTGTCTTTATTATGTGCGGCCAGTGCGCTAAGCGGTCAAAGAAAATTTCCAATTTTCTTCCGCGCTGTATAAACTTAAGCGTGCAGATATCTTTAAGCAAATGAATTTTCTGTTTTCATTGGCTTTCTTAACTTATTCACCGATTTTCCGCCTTTTCTCGTTGCGGTTTATTTATTTTTTTCCACTTTATTGGACATTTGTTTATTTGGACAGTGTGTCGATTTCACGTGGATCATAAAGACATCACTTAACCCATTCACAACAAGACCAGACGGAACACCAAATTCTTTCTTTTGATACTTTTTGTTCACATTTCATTTGCGATTACATTAAAGAAAAAAGAAATGTGTATTTCAATATTGTAATTTCATTTTTTCACGTTAAGAAAAAAACAAATTTCTTTTAGTGGAAATATGAAAGGCGCAGAAAGAAATAAACCTATTATGGGGTGATTTTTTAAGATTTAAGCTTTTCAGGTTGGCAGTACTGGTTGGTAATGGCGTCTAAACGCCATCTGTCAAAGTGAAAAGTGTACAGTATACTCTGCTATTTCATCATGGAAAGACTAACAAACGAGCAACGCTTGCAAAATTTACTATCAAAATTCGTGCTCTGCGACAAATGTGCTTTGTTTGATACGACCATTTTATGGTCGCCATAATCGACCTGCTGAATCAACAGTTCGTGCTGTTATACCCAAATTCCGCATCAAATTTACTTTGTTGGACATAAAACTATCAACTCGCATGCGTAGAGTGCGTACCGAAGAAAATATTGCAGCCGTAGCGACCAGTGTTAATGACAATCGTGAAATGTCAATTCGTTGCCGTTCTCAGCGAGTTACTCAACCACAAGGAAAATTTTACACGTCGATTTGGGTTAGAGAGCCTACAAAATTCTATTCACACAAGAATTGAAGCCGAATGACCTACCTCAACGTCTAATTTTTGGTAAATGGGCGTTACAAAAGCTCAATGAAAATCTGCCGTTTTGTCCAAAAATTGTGATTAGCGGTGAGGCTCATTTCTTGCTGAACGGATACGTAAACAAGCAAAATTGTCGCATCTGGAGTGATGAACAGCCCCATGCCATACATGAATTACCGATGCATCCCGAAAAAACGACAGTCTGGTGTGGTTTATGGGCTGGTGGCATCATCGGTCCATTTTTCTTCAAAGACGACCATGGCAGAAACGTTACCGTCAACGGCGAACGATATCGAGCCATGATAAGCAATTTTTTGTTTGCCCCAATTGGCTGAGTTGAACTTGGTTGACATGTGGTTTCATCAGGACGATGCAACATGCCACACTACTCGTGAAACAATGGGTATGTTGAGGGATGAATTTGGTGAGCAGCTCATGTCTCGATTTGGCCCTGTAAGGTGGCCTTCAAGATCTTGTGATTTAACGACTTTTGATTATTTCTTTTGGGGTTATGGGGTTATGGGTCTATGTGGACAAGCCGAACACTATTGAAGCCCTACAGGATAACATAACACGCGTTATTATGCTCGAAAAAGTGAGGAAAAATTTGACCTTCCGAATGGACATTTTGCGACGGAGCCGCGGACAACATTTATGTGCAATTATTTATAAAAATTAAATGGCGAAGACCAATTTATCGATTCCAATAAAAAATTGAAATATATGATTCAAATCCGATTTTTAAGAAAACTACGACTAAAAAATCACCCTGTAGTTTTCCATGACATTAAAGTCTTTATGTAGCATAATTAGAATGATCCTATTTAAATCAAATATGCACCGTTTTGTTCGATAATTTATTGGAATTTCCAAGACAATTTCATTATACCCTCATCCTTAGTGGCAAAAAAAAAATTGAGACAGTCGATTTCCACAAGCTTTTCTTGAGAAAATTTTTCACACCGAAACAAGTCGTCATAGACAGTAATGGGTAATAGTTACTTCATGTCAGATCCGGACTGTAAGATGGATATACACACTGATCCATTTAGTGGTTTTAAAACCGCCGGTCTGGCAAAGCTGTCAGCTGTTAAATAACACTCATCTGAAGTGTTATTTATTTAGTGAAAGATTTGCTATTAACAAATATAAATCGTTTCACAACCCATGAACGCCTAGAAATAGTTAAAACTTACTGCAAAAGTGTTGATTCAAATGTAATTCAACACTACCGATTTTGGTTTTATTGCATGAGAAGTTTGCAGAAAGCATAATTTCACGCTTTGCCTACCAAGATCAAGGGATGTGACGCCGTTAGACTTCTTTTTTGTGAGCCCCGTCAAAGACTGTGTTTACGTGGATGAGCATTATAATGAAATGCTGGTCAGTCAAATGATCGTATAAACCAGCAGCATCAAGAATCCACGTTGTACGAGTATAGTATTTTTATTCGAGCCATCAAAAGTAAATGATCTCAGCGAATTTGTAAACATGGGAAAAATTGGTCATCGTTAAGTAATACAATATTTCCATCTGAAAGGTCTCAATCCCATCAATATTAAAGACCAGCTAAAATTTTACTCTGGAGAAGTCTGCTCCTTCGTTTAATACTGTAAAATATTGAATAGCAGAGTTTAAACGAGGTCGTGCGAGCTGCCAAAATGAATACCGTAGTAGTCGACCAAGTGAGGTGTACAACTATTCGGTAGCAGAGTTTAAACGAGGTCGCACGAGCTGCCAAGACGAACACCGTAGTAGTTGACCAATTGAGGTGCCCACGCCAGAGACGGTTAAGAAAATCTACAAAATGATATCGAATGATCGTCGGTTGATGATCGTCGTGCGAGAGCTAGCTAAAATGATAAGCGTTTCAAAAAATGCTATACATCGTATATTGACTGAAAATTTGAAGATGAGAAAGCTGTGCCCAAGATGGGTGCCGCGTTTGCCTTCAATAGAGCAAAAGCAGTGTTGTTAAGATGCTTCAGTGAAGTGTTTGGTATATCGCTACCGTAATAAACCCGAATTTTTGCCTCGATTTATAATCATGGATGAGACATGGGTCCACTATTTCAGATCTGAGACAAAGGAACAGTCAAAGCAGTGGACTGGAGTGGAAGAATCGTGTTCAAAGAAGGCGAGGGCGGTTCCATCTCATGGCGTTATGGCGTCATGGCTATCGATGTGACACCGATAGACTTCTTTTTTGTGAGGCCAAGTCAAAGACTGTGTTTACGTGGATATAATGAAATGCTGGTCAGTCAAATGATCGTATAAACCAGCAGTTCCATTCATAGTCAAATTATAAATTTATGAAACTTCCATCGTATGAATTCTTTACTATCTAAATTGTTATGGAACAGTGTTATGGGCAATAACATACAAATGATGGACATAAATCTTTTAAAATTGTTTATAAATCATTTTAATTCGAAAATAAACACAAAAGAATTATTCGAGAAATGTACAAAGAAGATGATATGTTTACATCATTACATCATTAATAAAGTCTTTTTGATGTTCTCTATGTTTTCTATGATGTTTTCAGGTCAACAATTAGTCTTCAGGTAAAATTTGCTTTACATTCATTGCTAAGGCGCGTGAAAAATTATAGCGAAAATTATCAATGATCTCATGTGGTGTATTTGATGTGCATAAAATCAAAATTTCTATGATTAATTGGGACAATATGAAATGTTGCAGGCCACTGAAGTATGTGGGGGTATGTTTTACAAAAATATGTCAGAATCTTTTGATGCATTTGAAGGCTGTTACAAGAATAAATACGTGAGGCTGCGCCAAGTTTTAAGAAGTTTCTTAAAAATGTAAAGCAGTTACCGCACCTACTACGTAGCCAATCAGCCAGCAGATATACGTGTCTCAATCGACTTAAGACGGCATAACCAACAGATATTTAATATTTTGAATGCTTGCTTCTGGATGTTACATTATTTACCATGTTAACAGTAAAGTAAAGTAAGGATGTAATAAACTGACAGCATTTTCGAAGAGTTAACTTCGCTTCGCTTCTGATTTTTTAAAATTTCCTAAAAGCATTTGGGATCTCCGATTCAGATTTATATTCCAAACAATCATTTATGTCGTACTTTCTTTCATGTTTGGTTAAAACTTGCACCCAGTGTTAGGATTTGTAAATGAATAAAGGCAAAAACTTCGCGAAACAACTAAAGTGAACTAAGGAAATCCAGAAAAATTCGAACTGTTTTTAAATATAATTGTTATAAAATCGAAAAATTCGAACTGTTTTTAAAGATAATTGTTATAAATTGAACATGAATATTTAATGCTTTTCATAAGGTAAAACTTAGCAGGTGACATTTTTTATTCATATTTTAAGTTCTTGTTGGATAAGATACTTATTTAAAATTCAATTCAGTTCTTGAATTCATAGGAATTATAAAAAAATTGTAATTTTCTTCCAGTCAACATCATTTCCATTACTGTTTTGCCATTAGAATGTCGAATGGTGATCATTATTAGTCACCAAACGGTCACTTTTCCGCATGCAATGGCCTTTCCACCATCACTTCTGGGTTCTTCGAGCCCGATATGCAGCAATTTTGCTTGTGTACATAATCAAGCAATGAGAAATGAGCTTCATCGCTGAAGAAAATTTTATTCGATTGAAAATCCACATCTGATGCACCACTTTTATAAAAAGTTTTAATTATTTTTACGCGTTCTTTGGTTGTTAAAAGTTCCATATTCGATCTATATGCGTAAATGCCACTAAATAAATAACACTTCAGATGATAGATGTTTAACAGCTGAAAGTCTTGCCAGACTGGCGCTTTTGAAACCACTAAATACATAACCCTGTACTTTCATATATTAACCTTATTTTTATAGCAGCACAAAGAAAGAGTTCATTGATATCTTTTGTGTTAATAAAAGTGTTCATGCATCCACCTCCAAATGCTCTGGCCACTCTACTCCCTGCTATGGAGCACAGCAACAATTCCTTTTCATTGTATCATCGAATCAGTTGGATTTCCAAGTTTCGTGTCACAAATACCTAATCACATTGGACACTATTGTGTCTATAGTCATGTCTTTTAGTCAACGTATTCAATTTTTCGACGGACGTCAATTCGATTTCTTGTACGATTACCGAATTGGGTGCTTTACATGAAAGGGGAAGTTGTTTGAATGAAGCGAATTTTTTTTCGCATTTCGTTCATATCAAGCTAATTTGTAATCAATCAACATCGATTATGTATTTATGTATTATAGATAGAGTGATATAAACACCAGACTGTTATTTATGTATTCCACTTAAGCTTTTATTTCATACTCATGTACGTAATTTACAGTTGAAGGATATAACAATGACTGTGCGCTGATTGCTGATGTGCAATTAGTTGTTCTTTTTCGGAGGAATTTGCAAAGGGAGTACAATGCATTTTAATGAATGGCATAAAGTTCAAGCAACTCTTATGGAGAAACCCTTAAATAAGTGAAGAGTTTTCCATGAACAGAAGCGTGCAATGACTTGCTGTTGTGATGTAGTTCATTCCATTTCCAAAAACTGTGGTAAATTTTGTTTGTTCTTAAATTTATCGAAAATAATGAATCAAGACAAATGTTTGTTATTTAAGTGTTCTCGTTTATCACTACTTTGGGCTTCTAGTCACGTTTTGTATCGCCAACTTGGGTAGCAACACCATGGCGTAGAAACTGAACCGATATTGAAGCCAAATTGAAATTAAAAATCGGTGAGAGCAACAAATATTTCTACTAAAATTTAAGAAAATCGACAAAACTCTATCTATTCGGCTCAAATTAAGATCACGTGCCTAGAGGGTGAAAATGTGAGTTTCTGTAGTAAATGATTTTAATTTTAAATGGCAGTATGAGGCGTTTCCAAAAGATATGAATGAATTCCTTGAATGTTATTAAATAGTTCAAATGGCACATAAGACATCACCAAATTATCAAGGAAATCGCATAATACATTTCTGAACTATATAACGTAGAATATGGGAGTGACAGTCCCAAAACAAGCCAACCTGACTAATTGATGGTGCCAATAGTTTGAAAAAAATTATTTTGCTGAAAAGTGGCAACTTTACAAATATTTTAAGCATCAAGACTCCCCGTTGTACGAGCATAGTATTTTTTTGGAGCCATAAAAAGTAAAGCATCTCAGCGAATTTGTAAACATGGGAAAAATTGGCCATCGTTAAGTAATGCAATATTTCCATTTGAAAGGTCTCAGTCCAATCATTATTAAAGCCGAGCTGAATTTTACTCTGGAGAAGTCTACTACTTTGTTTAGGACTGTAAAATATTGAATAGCAGAGTTTAAACGAGGTCGTACAAGCTGCCAAAATTAACACCGTAGTAGTCGACCAAGTGAGGTGTACAACTATTGGGTAGCAGAGTTTAAAAGAGGTCGTACGAGCTGCCAAGACAAACACCGTAATAGTCGACCAATTTAGGTGCCCATGACAGACACGATTAAGAAAATCCACAAAATGGTATCGCATGATCGTCGGTTGATGATCGTCGTGCGAGATGTAACTGAAATGATAAGCATTTCAAAAAATGCTATACATCGTATATTGGCTGAAAGTTTGAAGATGAGAAAGCTGTGCCCAAGATGGGTGCCGCGTTTGCCTTCAATAGAGCAAAAGCAGTGTTGTGAAGATGCTTCAGTAAAGTGTTTGGCATATCGCTACCGTAATAAACCCGAATTTTTGTCTCGATTTATAGTCATGGATGAGACATGGGTCCACTATTTCAGATCTGAGACAAAGGAACAGTCAAAGCAGAGGACTGGAGTGGAAGAATCGTGTTCAAAGAAGGCGAGGTCGGTTCCATCTCATGGCGTTATGGCGTCATGGCGTTTGTTTTTTTTTCTTTTCTTTGGGGGGAGTGCGTTTGGTATTATTTTTGTTGATTATCTTCAGAAAGGAAAACCTATTAATGGCAAATATTATGCCTATTTATTGCAGCGTTTAGGCGATGAAATTATGGAAAAAAGACCGCATTTGTCGAAAACGCAACTATTGCTTCATCAAGACAAAGTTCTAGTTCACACATCCACTATTGCGATGGCCAAAATTAACGAATTAAAGTTGGAGTTGCTTCATCGCGTATCTAGTTCGCCATATTTAGCTCGCCTGAACTATTTTCTAATAACAAACTTGAAAAATGGCTCGGCGGCAAAAGATTTGCTAACAAGGAAGAGGTGAAGCCTGCGGTTGATGGCTATTTTAAGGAGTTTGACAGATCTTATTATAAACAGCTTCTATTGAAGCTACAATAGCTTCTATTGAATATATATAAGAAGTGTATCGAGCTAAAAGAAGATTATGCTGAAAAATAAAGGTAAACTTTCCCAATTTTTTTGTGTCTTCTTTGTTAGCTCGGCTAGTTTTGGGACTGCTGGATCGACTTTGAAACTAAATTGGTTGCAATATTTTTTCCTTTAAAAAAAAAGAGTATTTCTTTTGAAAAAAAGTTAATTCGGGCTCACTTGGGCACAAATTCAATTCATCTGATACTGACTCATCATTTTGGATCATCAATTTTCTCAAAAAGGATAACATTTCGATTTCTAAATTATTTGAACAAAATCAAAGTATTCTTTGGCTTAACATTTTGGTTGGGACAGTTTTTGCCGGGCAGATCGTCTGATTCCAGATGGTTATGCGGTTCGATGTAAACCAATGAAATTGTATCAATATTTGGACAGTGGGATTAGCAAAGCTTTGGCTACAAAAACTGTTCATTATTGCAATCTTTTGGCAATGAATGTTGTAGTTTTATGACAAATTTAAACAAAATCATGGGTACGTGCAAAAAAAAATTTATGATATTAATACTGGTACATAACCATACAAATAACCCTGTCTTTTATAATGTTTTTTTTCAGATTAATGGCATGTTTTTTTATTTGCCGATTTTAAATTTTTTGTTGATTCAGTTTTTTCCATAATTAAAATTTCCCATACTTTCTGATCAGTTTCTTTCATTCAGGCCTTTGCTCGGTCTGATTTGAAAAAAACTAATATTAAAAACACAGTTTCATATAATCTACAATCTTCGACATTTTTGCACTTTGTATTACGTGTAGAACTTTGTAGCCTTTATATCTTGGGTTTTGTAGTCCTCAAGACTGATGAAAATGGAAAGAACAAAGATTTTTTGGGGGTTTAGCATACAGAAGATCTACAATTATGGGAAGACTCGGATAAAAAAAAAGGAAATTTTGTTTTTTTTTACACTTAAAAAGGAAAGTTTTTTCGAGAGTTGATATTTGTAATGGCCAGTGAAGTGATCTTGGTGATGGCTGGCGAAGAAAAAGGGCACAAGCACTGCCGAAATAACCACGTCATCTCCATACGCCGTAGCGTTACCAACTATGCATAACAAAATAGGAATTTGTACATTACGCGGTTGATTGAAGTGGCATTCACATCTTCAAAAAGTTAGTTAATTTTACAATTTATTCCAAGTATTTATCTCTAAAGTAATCCATAATAATTTGAATTCTATCAATTACAAATTAAAGCAACTAAACTCCAATTTAATTCAGATCAATAATTAATTTATTTTAATAATACATTTAAGGGGAAATTGGAAAAAATAATAAATAATATATTTTGTTTGGTTTGTTTCTTATTTTTTATTTTTTTACTTATTTTTTTTCAATTTATAATTTTGCGATATAAATTTTTTTTAATTCAAATTTCAAACAAATTCTTATCAGTTTCTTATATTTTTAGGCCCTTAACTCGTGTAGGTTTGGAGAGTAATTAGACACTTCGGTAACAATTTGATGGACATTTCGAAATTTCGAAATTAGGAAAAGTAATAAATAAAGTAAACAATATACTTATTTTGTTTTTTTTTTTATTCTGTTGATTTTATAATTTTTCAGTGTTAATTTTTATTTTCAAATTTCAAACAATTTATTTTCAGTTTTTATATTTAGACCCTTAACTCGTTCAGGTTTGAAGGATAAGTAGACATTTCGGTAACAATTTGATGGGCATTTCGAAATTAGGAAAAGTAATAAATATATTAAACAACTTAACACTTAACTCGTATAGGTTTGAAGAGTGATTAAACAATTCGGTAACAATTTCATGGACAGTTCGAAATTTCGAAATTAGGGAAAGTAATAAAAATATTAAATAACATATTTTGGCTGGTTTTTTTTGTTCTGTTGATTTTATAAATTTTATATATTACTTTTTATTCATTGCAATTTCAAACAATTTCTTATCAATTTCTTAACTTGTTTAGGTTTGAAGGAAATGTAGACTCTTCGGTAACAATTTGATGGCATTTCGAAATTAAGAAAAGCAATAAATATATTAAACAATATATTTTATTTAGTTTGCTTTTTTCTGTTGATTATATAGTTTTTCAATATTAATTTTTATTAGTTCAAATTTCAATCAATTTCTTATCAGTTTCATACATATTTATAGGTCCTTAACTCGTGTAGGTTTGAAGGGCAATTAGACAATTCGGTAACAATTTCATGGACATTTTGAAATTTCGAAATTAGGGAAAGTAATAAAAATATCAAATAACATATTTTGTGTGGTTTGTTTTTTTTTCTGTTGATTTTAAAATTTGTCAGCGTTAATTTTTATTACTTCAAATTTCAAAGAATTTCTAATCAGTTTCTTATATTTTTAGGCCCTTAAATTATGAAGGTTTGAAAGGGTAATTAGATAATTCGGTAACAATTTCATGGACATTTCGAAATTAGAGAAA
Source organism: Philornis downsi (assembly GCA_019455685.1). NCBI lineage: Eukaryota > Metazoa > Arthropoda > Insecta > Diptera > Muscidae > Philornis > Philornis downsi. Next base: position 61,941 of record JAHXMU010036441.1, read on the forward strand.
GTAATAAAATTATCTAATAACATATTTTGGTTAGTTTTTTGTTTGTTCTGTTGATTTTATATTTTTTTATACTAAATATATTAATTCAAATTTCAAACAATTCCTTATCAGTTTCTTGTATTTGGACCTTTAACTCGCTCAGGTTTGAAGGATAAGTAGACATTTCGGTAACAATTTGATGGACATTTCGAAATTAGGAAATGTAATAAATAGATTAAACAATATATTTTATTTGGTTTGCATTTTAATTTGTTGATTTTATAATCTTCCAATACTAATTGTTATTAATTCTAGTTTCAAACAATTTCTTATCAGTTTATTATATTTTTAGGCCCTTAACTCGTTTATATTAGAAGAACAATTTGGTGGATATTTCGAAATTATGCAAAGTAATAAATATATCAAATAACATATTTTGTTTGGTTTATTTTTTGTCCAGTTGACTTTATAATTTTTCAATACTAATTGTTATTAATTCAAATTTCAAACAATTCCTTATTAATCTCTTATATTTAGACCCTTAGCTGTTTCAGGTTTGAAGGATAATTTTCGACAATGTACACCTCTTTCTCTTGTTACATCCTCCAACACATGTATCTCTTCTACCATAGATATGCAAATAAGCATGTGATTTACTAACCATACGCTGTCTACACCGTCTACATCCTTATTGATAACATAATTTATACCCGAAAAATTCATAATATCCTCCTCCAGCTTTTGTACATGTGTTGCATATAAGTATAAAAAAAGAAAACATAAAAGAAAGTAAGACTTCTATGAAAACAAGTGAAAATCTCGGATATAAAGAAACTTTTTCTTTCCTTTAGTCGTTTATGTTTTTTGCTTCAACATGTTTAAATTTAGTTATAAAACTCAAATCTTTTTTGCAAGTCAGGTTTGGTGGGGGAGAGCGAATATGTTGCTTATATTGTATGTGTAAATAATGTTATTTAACGTGAGAAAAGTGAGAAGGGTAATATGATAGAATGTAATATTATGCTTTTAGAGTGTTTTCCACAGTTTACACATCATAACTTGCATATTTGCTGTGGCCAGGATAAAGAGCTGATATCAGATTTAGAAGAATTTTGCAACAGAATTTTATTAAATGCTGTTGTTGAAATTAAACGGCACTGTTTCACAAAATTTTATGGTATAATGTGGATTTTTGAATCATTCAGATATTTAAGGATATGCAAATAAATCTACGTTCACAAAGAAAAAACGACTTAAGCGGAGTTATGTACAAAGTCGAGTTTATTCGCTATTATTAGCATGCTCACCTTGTCCAACTTTTGTCCAATTTCTATTTCAAAATTCAATGTAGTTCAAAAGCTACAGCAATTTTTTAAAAAGATGACTGATCGAATTCAGTATAGCTGCTTGAAAGGCATTAAGCTAAGAATATTTCATTTAAATTGATTTATTCGGGAGCTACAAAAAGGAAAGGATAATTCTCTCAAGTTTTGTAGAGAATTATAAATTAAAAATGTGGACAAAAATTAGTTTTTAGCTGGTTGGTAAGTAGGCACGATAACTGTAATAAAGTTTTATGAAATTTCTTAAAATTTCGCACAGTTTTATCTTTATATACAAATGCACTTTATCAATTCGCTCCTTCTGGTATTTGCCCCAAAAATTTTCATATTTTTCGAAACTCAATTTGTTTCCTCTGTCTTCTCATTCGCAAACTGCAATAACTGATATTTTTGTCCAGTGTTTTGGTTTTCGGTATTTGATATAATTTGAGAACCAACCGAATTACCACTCCCCATTTGGAAGTGTAGTCTTAGGTTCACATATTCTACTAAATTCTGTCGAATTTGCTACGTGTTAAAGCTTAACTAAAGTAGTGTCTAAGAATGAACAATACAACCACATCCCTTTTGATATCTGCCATACAAATTAGACGATATCCGTAAATTAACTTATATTCCTGTAACTCTTAACACGTAAGCTGTAGCGGACTGAGTTTTCGTCCGTTTTTTGTATCTACAATTCTTGATAAATCTTAAAAAAATCGGCCGGCTGATACAACCCAACAATTTAACTCATGCATTCTTAGGTTTATATCTAAATTTAGTTCACGTTTGTTCACATTAGGGGTTTGCTGAGGTTGTGTCTGGGAACAAAAATGAACCGCATTGCCTCGATATCTCTACTATTTCCCATACAAGTTTTTCGAAATTCCATTTCTATCCCTTTAATTACCTAATTCATAAAGTGCTGTAACCTAAAATATAGTTCATCGTACGAGTTTTGCAAAGGTTTTCAGAATAGATTTTGCAAAAATCGACCGAATAATCACACTTCTTCTACCATCTTCCACACAAATGTCCGATTTAACAAATATGGTCTTTGATTCATATCTTTCGAAAGATTCCAGAAAGAAAACTGACAGTATTGGCACACCTGTTCTTGTAATTCTCATAAAAGTGTGTTCGATTTTCCGAAATTCAATTATTTCTCTCTAATTTCTAACAGATATCCTGCTCCAAAACAGATTTTTGTTCACATTTTTTAACTGATTTATAATTCTCTACAAAACTTGAGGAAAACAGAACAAGTAATCACATTCCTTTTCTTAGCTCCGCAATAAATTAATTTAAAGCAAATATTCTTAGCTTAATGCCTTTCAAAGAACTATAATGAATTTTGCCAGTCATCAGTCAATCTTGCCTTTTTCAGGCGCATCATGCATTCGATGAACTTATTTTTTAAAGCTGAAAATTGACGTTATTGCCACACCCATTGTAATACCTCCTACATACAAATTTCCATTTTATAAAACCGTATTTTTTCTACTTTAATCCTTAATTCGTAGACTGCAATTACTTAAGTTTTGTCTTTTTATAAATCAATAATGCATGACAGAATATGAATGTATCGAATGGATAACCATGACTGGCAGCTCCCATATAAACTACTTTATTTAACCCAAACATTTCGAGGTTTTTAGCTTTCATTAAACTGCATTAAATTCAATAGAACTTAGAAAGCGTCAGGTATTTTCTACAGCAAATTAAAAGGGACATCACTGGCCTTGCCGTACCACACTTAAAAATTTGTCGATTTAGCAGAGATCAGTGGTAGCTTTATAATATCTATTCGGCCGACTTTCTTCTTCTTCTTTTTAGGTGGCTACTGGAATAGACATCCTTATGTATTATACACCGCCCGTAGAAAATAATTTCAAGCGCTTCGATCTTCTGCGCTTCTCCTCCAATTCGTCATACTAAGTTTCGATAGTATTTTAAAAGCCTGGTTCGTCCAACGGAGTTTCGGTCGCTTTCTTCCCCGCCGTCCATCCAGTTCGTTGTCGAAAACTTTCCGTGCCGGAGCACTTGGGTCCATCCGCACAACATGACCCAGCAAACGCAATCGCTGTGTATTAATGCGTTTGACCACGTCGATGTCGGCATATAGCTCATACAGTTCATTGTTCATGCGACGCCGATACTCTCCGTCAACGATGATGGGTCCATATATTTTCCGGAGTATTTTCCTCTCGAAAACTGCCAGTAGTGATTCATTCACTTGCGTCATAACCCAGGATTCTGCGCCATATAACCAGACAGGTAGAACAAATGTCTGGTACAGTCGGATTTTTGTTTGTCGAGAGAGGGAATCGCTTGCTTAGTCCATAGTAATATCTGTTAGCAAGCAATGCTCTCCTCTTTATCTCCATGCTGACATCATTCGTTTTGTTCACAGCGGAACCGAGGTAGATGAATTCTTTCACCACTTCAAAATTATAGTTGTCAACGTTCACACAGCGTCACATACGAGTAGACTCTTTGTTCGTTGAAACCAATAACTTTGTTTTGCCCTCGTTTACCCCCTGACCCATTTTCGCTGCTTCCTTCTCGATGGTTGAGAAGGCTGCAATAACATCTCACAGTTTTCGGCCAATAATGTCTATGTCATCTGCACATGCGAGCAACATGTGGCTTTTATTAAATATGGTACCAGCCGTGTTAACTGCAGCTTTCCTCATCATCATCTCCAACATTATGTTGAAGAGGTCGCACGATAGACTATCGCCCTGCTTAAATCCTCGTTTTTCTTATATATTATTTATATTTATATTTCTATTTTTTTTTTTTTTTGGACTTACAGTTTAATGACGATTCCAAGTGTCATAGCTTGAGAAACATTTACCAGACTTGTCGATTACTCGACTATTCGAAGTGTTCATCGGACATATTGAATAATGATAGGGGCCTATCATGAATATGATGATAGTTATGATAATCCAACTCTCATGCCATGGACGGCATGTGTTTCAGTTTCGAAAACCTCTTCTGACACCAATCATGCTGTTGAATATAATTAGCTCTGCTCTTTTTAATTAACTGCACAATGAATTATATGGATTGATTTAGAAATAAATTAAAATGAAAATTGTTATTTGAATAAACACAATTAGCTTAAATTTCATTATATAATGAACTCTTGTTAGGATAGATGTAAAAATCCACCTTAACCAACCATGGAATTACAAAGAAAACCCATTATTTGTGACAATCCAGCGGTGCTGGGACGTTCCGTGGTTGTGGTCGGCGAGAGCATGAACCTCTTTTCACTTGAATAACCAGGACCACGCGACAAGTCGCCCTCTACTTTCAAATTAAAATACCAATGTAAGTCTCAGATCCCTAACATCTTTTCGTTCTCAGAATTGATCAATTCCCTGTAAGTAAAATAGATACGTAGGACGATTAGGAACTCAGACCTCTTGGTTTTCAAACCCCTCAATTGAGTCTAAGCTCTCTCCAAATCGCCCCTAGTGAGTTACAACCTGAGTTCCAAAAGAAAAGAGGCATAACATTTTACATGGTCCTTCGAGCCGGATGTACGAGTACTCGTATATTGGGTGAAGATATATGTGTGTAAGTCAGTTCACCTGACTGAATTTTCTCTACTTGTTTTATACCATATTGTTATATTTGTCATTGTCGTTAATCTGCGGCTCAATAGCGCTTTATAAAACTATCATAAACTTAGCGTTAATATTTTTGTTAGTATCTTGTTATGGTCTAAAACTGCATATGAAGGTAATTTGACTTAAATACCAACTCAATCATGATTAATATTTGCGCATAAACCACTTAAGCGACTGTTCAGCTTATTTAACCATAAATGGCGGGGTTAGAGTAATTATAACCTCAAGCATTTCAAATCATGCAATTGATTCACGTTTTCTATTTTCGTAGTTTTGAGCTTTAAAAACTTTAATCCGAGAAAACCAACAACAATTCAAACAAAACAAAAACGTTTTTTGTTATGAAGATTAAAACTCTTAAACAGTCATTGACACGACCAGCACTGTGAGAGCACAGAGGGAACATCATCTCAACGTTGCGGATAACTGAAAACTGTAACAGCATCAGACGTCGGCACCGGCAGCTACACTCAAGTCGTTATCACCGATATACAAACGAATACCGTTACTTGCACTTTACCAACAAAATGTTGTTACACTTCACAGCACCCTAGAATTGAATGAAATCCCTTTAAACAAATCATGGGATGTCAGTAATACCAAAAAGAAAGAGGGAAAAAAAAAACAACAAAACAATACCTAAACTAAAGATTTCAGGTTAACCCATCATGATCCATCAATTCATTGTCGGTTAGGCGGCGGCATCGTTGGCGGCGTTCCTCGCTTGTTTGTTAGCGTTGACGCTCTCTACGTCAATTTATCACGAACGCTTTTGTGTTGCTATTTTTGCTTTTTTCTATTCTCAAATTTTATTGAATTGACATCACGTTCATAAATTAATCGATATACCCCCTGTGTTTTCATCCTTCTCTTATGTTGTGCTTCATAACAATGGACAGAGTTGAATTGTTAGAAATGGTTTTAGTGTCAGCAAAATTTAAGTGTTTCATTCGAAAAAAGCGCGAATTTTTCGGATAAACAACTTTAATGGAAATTGCAATTGAGATTTTGGATCAAATTTGATGGAAATGTTAGAAAAAAAAATTCGTCAATAACTGTGAAATGTGGGGCAAAGAAATTGAAGTGGTTGCTTTAAGCAAATCGAATTGCATTGCACTAAAAAATTTCTATATATACGAGTATATACCTGAATCAGTTGGGAATTCAGGTATAGAGTTTTATTAATGCACTTATTCGATACACGATCAAAATAGCTCTTTTAATTTTCTTTCAAAAACGAATAAAAAAGTAGCAAAACTCGGTTCCTAAATTATTACGTGTGCAATTAGTTCTTGCTGATATTTTTTTTTTTTTTTTTTATAAAAATGCAACTTTATTAAGAAAACATGTTTACAAATCATTCATGTAAGTGTTGACCATCGTTAGCTACTACTTTTTCCCATCTTTCTGGAAAGGCCACAATTCCGTCACGGTAAAACTGTTCATCTTTTGAGGCTATCCAAGAATCTAGCCATTTCTTGATGTCATCATATGAGTGGAACTGCTGGCCAGCCAGACCGTGTGCCATCGAGCAGAACAAGTGATAATCGGACGGTGTAATATCTGGAGAATATGGCGAATGGGGTAAAACTTCCACATTTCCGCGTTTCCAGGTAGGTTTTAACGGTCTTGGCCACGTGAGGCCGAGCGTTATCATGCTGAGGAATCACTTTTTCGTACCTCTCCGCATATTGTGGATGTTTTTCGCACAGAGCTCGTCTCAATCGAATTAATTGAAGTCGATACCGATCCCCCAGTGATAGTTTCGCTTGGTTTCCTAATAAATAACACCGACCTGGTCCCACCAAATACAAAGCGTAAACTTCGCAACGTAAATATTCAGCCGAGGCGACGACGTAGAAGCATGACCGGGCAGCCCCAATGACTTTTTTTTTTGGACTGCTGTAATGAATCCATTTTTCATCAGCCGTTATAATATAATGAAGAAACCCCTTTCTTTTTTGTTGCTGAAGCAGTTGTTTACAGGCGAAAAAACGACGTTCAACGTTCATTGGCTTCAACTCCTAAGGAACCCAAGTTCCTTGCTTTTAAATCACTCCCAATGCATGTAATCGCTTGGAAATGACTTGGTGGGTAACTCTTAATACTGAAGCAAGCTTCACCTGCGTTTGACGCAGATCCCCATCAGACAATGCCGTCAATTCGGTATCTTTGTCTTCCTTCCGATTTTTTCGATTGAAAGAAGAAAATCAATACTTCCCGGATATGACGAATATTTGGCACAAAATCATAAATATACATATAACAAAAAAAATATGACGTCAAAAGAAAATCACTATTGTGTCAAGACGGCATCCTTTCTATATGCTTAAGCTTGGCTCAGCACGTTTATGTTATAGCAGAATCGACAGCTAGCGCCATCTATTGGCAAACAGCGGAAACTTAGTTGCGCATTTAATATTAGAAGCCAAGTAAGGAACAACTCCAATTTATATACATCCCAGTTGTAGGCATGTTTATTGAACAATTTCATAAACTACAACTTTTCAATGGAAAACTAATATATTATCTGTATGTAGCAGCAATTTTTGAAACAACTTCTTACCTGAAGACGAGTCGCGGCCAGGGTTCATGGCAATTATTTATTTTTGCTCCTGTCTATTGGTTTATTACAGGGTTTGCCAACAGGTTTACTTAATATAATATATATAATATATATACATATATTTATGTATATATACATATATACATATATATATACATGTATGATTTTTTAATCGTAATATTTTTAAAACGAATAAAACACCTAAATTTGCATCATATATTAAAATTTTTTATTGGAATCGATAAATTGGTCTTTGCCATTTAATTTTTAAAGATAATTTCATGTAAATGTTGTCTGCGGCTCCGTCTCAAAATATTCATTCGGAAGGTCCAATTTTTCGTCTGTGTTCCCAGCATTTCGGTCTGTATTCCACGAATAACACGTGTTATGTTATCCTGTAAGGCTTCAATAGTGATCGGCTTGTCTACATAGACCAACGACTTGACATAAAACCACAAGAAATAATCAAGAGTCGTTAAATCACAAGATCTTGGGGGCCAACTCACAGGGCCAAATCGAGAGGTAAGCTGCTCACCAAATGCATCCCTCAACATATCCATTGTTTCACGAGCAGTGTGGCATGTTGCATCGTTCTGATGAAAGCACATGTCAATCAAGTTCAACTCGGCCAATTGGAGCAAAAAAAAAAAAATATCTCGTATATCGTTCGCCGTTGACGGTAATGTTTCTGTCACGGTCGTCTTTGAAGAAAAATAGACCGATGATGCCACCAGTCCATAAACCACACCAGACTGTCGTTTTTTCGGCATGCATCGGTAATTCATGTATGGCATGTGGCTGTTCATCACTCCAGATGCGACAGTTTTGCTTGTTTACGTATCCCTTCAGCAAGAAATCAGGGGCATCGCTGAACACAATTTTTCGATAAAACAGCGGATTTTCATTGAGCTTTTGTAAGGCCCTTTCACTAAAAATTAGACGTTATGGTAGGTCATTCGGTTTCAATTCTTGCGTAAGTTGAATTCTATAGCCTGTCAAACCCAAATCGACGTGTAAAATTTTCCTTGTAGTTGAGTAACATATGCCCAATCGCTGAGAATGGCAACGAATTGACATTTCATGATTGTCATTAACACTGGTCGCTACGGCTGCAATATTTTCTCAGGTACGCACTCTACGCATGCGTGTCGATGGTTTTATGTCCAACAAAGTAAATTTGGTGCGAAATTTGGAGATAACAACACGAATTGTTGATTTAGCAGATCGATCATGACGACCATAAAATGGTTGTATCAAACGATGCACATTTGTCACAGAGCACGAATTTTGATAATATATTTCAACGATTTGCAATTATTGCTCGTTTGTTAGTTTTTCCATGATGAAATGGCAGAGTATACTGTACACTTTTCACTTTGACAAATGACGTTTGGACGCCACTACCAACCACTGCTGCCAACCTGAAAAATTAAAATCTTAAAAAATCACTCTGTAGAAACCAAACTAAATCAAAATTGTTTCTCGACTTTAATTCATATCGATGACTGCCGGTGCTTATAAATCTATTCATCTGTTTGAAATTTCTGTGCTGGTTTTTTTATTACGTTTTAATTGGCAACCTTTTTTTGCCATCTCTGATTTCATTGTATTGCTATAGGAATTTCACATACTCGTATAATCATCTTTCGGTACACATTTTCATACTAAATTATCTTGAATTATAAACTATTTAATTACTCTTTCAATTAAGTTTCTCAGATACTACGTTATTCCATTCCAACTTTTTTGCGATTATCGTATTAAATTTTATTCTGTTTCCATTCCACAATGGTTCGGAATTCTTCAAGAAATTTAACAAGTTCTCCTATAAATTTATGATTTGTTAAAAGTCTTGCTAACATTCATATTTGTTATAAAGGATTTACACAGGCACAAACAGTCACCAAAAAAATGCTCAACAACATTTTTATGGTAATGTTTTTTTTTGGCGTACAAAATTCTTAGCATTAAAAAAAGTGGTTCCACAGGCATGTCATGAAACTTTTTTCTTTTGGTGCAGCTAAATTCTCATAGCAAACAATAATGTCACGAACCACAAAAAGTTTTCTTTCCTCCCAATTTTCTTGGCCGTAAATCAACAGGAAATATGAGAAACTGTTAGATTCCATGGTGGTTCTGTGGTAACTGATTTGTGTTTCTTAGCAATAAAAAATTCAATAAATTACAAGTAAATAATAAAAATAATAAAAAAATTATTTATGCTTTATTAAAACACCGAAATATTTATTTATGTATTTAACTGCAATTTATCATAAATTGCTTAAAATATCAATAAACCTCAAGTGACTGCACCGAATGCTCGACTGAGTAGTGCCACTGCCAGAGCAGTTCCAGTTTGTTCAGTCGTGTTCAACTGACACTTCACCTAAAAGGGGCAGAGAGCAGGCCGTTCCCTTTAGTTGTGTCACATGGAGTGTTGCATTTTGGGAACAAATGCAGCAACATTATGTTGCTTAACACGTTTTTGTTCATTACTCACTCAAACCACCAAAAAGAGAAAAAAAAATAGTCTTTTCAATATTTTTTTTTGCGGAATTTTTAGGCCATTCATTAAGCGAAAATTGATTTGGGCTTTAAATCATTGGCCAGTCTAGACATCGTCGCTGCCACTGTTGTGTTAAGTATTGGTGGTTATTCCAAGTGCAGTTTTTCTCGTGGAAATAATTGCATTGTTTGAATGGAACAACAAAAATGCCGAAATAACAGTAAAAACGAAACTTCTCACACTCTACCATAATGGAAAAAGAAAAATATTTCCTTAAATTGCCCCATAACGCCCTGCGTTATGTTGGCTTTAAAGGCATCTGTGGTTGAGGCTTATTAAAAAAGTGTAATGGGGTCAAATACAGGGTGATTTTTTAAGATTTAAGTTTTTCAGGTTGGCAGCACTGGTTGGTAATGGTGTCCAAACGTCATTTGTCAAAGTGAAAAGTGTACAGTATACTCTGCCATTTCATCAAGGAAAGACTAACAAACGAGCAACGAAATCAAATAAAACGAAATCAGAATAAAATGTTCTTCTAATTTCATTTGATTCATATAAAATCAAAATTGTTTGTAATTTCGTTTTGGATGTAAGAAACAGAAGCGAAATTCAATACTATTTTGATTCGGTTGTTGAAGTCAGACAAAAGAGGGGAGAATTCGTTCCTATCAATTATTCTGCTACTCTCTGGCGAAACAGAATTACAAATGGATGCAGAGTGTCTTCATATTTCAATTTCGACTTATAGGGATTTGAATCCTCAATCGGAACCTTAGTATTCTTAGTATTCTTCGATAGAATGAAAACTTTGTACAAAATTAGATTCCAAAAACTGAAACAAATCAAAATTATTTTCGAATTTAAGTTCGTTCCCGGTTTAAACGAACAAATCCCCTTTGACGCTTATGGTCTCACCAACATCGTTTTTAAAGAAGGACAGATCAACGATACAGCCGGCCTAAATTCCACAGCAAACAGTAACTTTTTGGGAGTTCCATTGCCACCCGGTGCATCTCGTCTGGGTTGATGTTGTCCTGTATATAACAATTTCCTTTGTTAACATAACCATTCATCCAATGATGTGCTTCATCGCTTAAGATGATTTTTTGCATAAAATGGGGGTTACTTTTTTAAACAATCCGAAACTTTGCCAGTGAAGAAACGACATTGTCTCTAGTCATCAACTTTAAGCTAAGGGATCAATTGCATCTTGTACAGGTGCAGGCTTAAGTCTCGTCCTGCCAAGTTGAAGTCTGCGAAAGGCCGAGTTCTTGTGCACGGCAATGAATCGACTAGCTCGGTTTCCACTTTCATGAATAGCGACGATATTCTCAGCCTATCTGATATTTCTTTGACGTGCGGTTGTTGGCTGAAGGCCCTCTGCGTCTGCCGTCAAATGGGCGCAACGTTTTGCAGTAATGAACTCTATAATTTGGCTGATAATTTACCGAATCAATAGTCTCAAATTTGGCCTTCACTCGTTGAAGGGTCGGCTTTGAAGGCCTTACGTGTCTGCCGTAGAATGGGAGCAACATGCACAACGTTTGCACCAACGAACTCTCTAATTTGGCTGCTAATTTACCAAATCGGTAGTCCCAAATTTGGCCTCCACAAATTGGAGAGTCAGCTTTGAAGGATCACTGCGTCTGCCGAACTATCTAAATTTGGTAAAAAATCTCTATCTATCAGAGATTTTTTTTAGAAGAGAAACAAACGCGCTAGTTATAATGTTAAGTTTGATATACTGATTTGGGAAGCGCTGTAAGTATTGTTACAACTTCAGTAGTTTGCGAGATGTATAAACCAATATCTCTTGCTCCTCATGAATATTCTAATATTTGTGAGTGAGTTTATAAACATCGTGTTTTCAAACTCACTTCACGAGATCTTGTACTTAACGACGATTCTTAACGTCGCTTTAAGAAGATTTTAATAAACTTGTCGATTGCCCTGTGATTACACTACACGAAGTGGTCAACATATACATCGAGGTGACTGCTGGTCCATTAAAGAATTGGTGGCTGTTTCGAGGCTCGCGTGATGTTACTGCAGCCTTCTCAAACATAGTTGGCATAGTTGGATAGTGAGTCTGGTCGTAAATGAAGACAAAACCGTATTATTTGTTTCAATGAGCAACGACTCTACTCGTTTAGGATCCTGCGTAAAAAATTGACAATTATAACTTTAAGATGGTGGATGGATTCATATAATTCGAATCTGCTTCGAATAGCAAAAAAAAAAAAACTTGTTGGCCCGGAGAATACGAGAAGAATAAAAAATGAATTCCGTTACACGTCATGAATGAGATATGGGAGAGCTTCTCACATTCAGTGAGCTTACATGAATTCTAGTTTTAGACTTATTCTACGGAACCTGTAGTTTAACGACCATTCCGAATGTCACAGTTTAAGAAGCATTTATCAGATTTGTCGATTACTCGACATATCGAAATTTTCGGAACAGACAACATCAACGATAAGTACAGCTGAGCAGTTAACAAATGGAAAATTAAATAAAGTGTTCCCTTTTTTATATAAAATAAATAAATTAAACTTATTTATAAGAAAAAAAATCGAAACAGTGGGAGTATTTGACAGTCAAGTCAAGTTATTGCCGAGATACTGAACGAAATGTGCGAAAAGGTAGTCGGAAACTATCTCAAAAGGATCCACTGCTGCAACCAATCAAGAGAGAGAGAATGTATTTGGTTGTTTGGAAAGTTTGCTCGGTTTAAAAAAAAAAAAGGTTATTTATAAATTTATATACAAGGAAACAATTAGTTTAATCTATTATACTCGTATAATAATATAGTATTTTAATAACTTCTTCCCACCTCTCTGGAAGCTATTTAATTCCTCTCTCATGCACGATTTCAGTTCGATTTTTCACTTCCTCATCGTTATGGAAATTCAAATCCTTCAAGTGGATGCTCAGACTGCGAAATAAGTGATAGTCGAACGGGGAAAGGTCTAGGGAGTACGGTGTGTGAGGTAAAACTTCCCACCCAAGCTGTGACAGTTTCTGACGGGTTCTCAAGGCAATGTAAGGTCTCGGCGGGAGACTGAATTACCCACACATCGAATTTGCTCTCAAATCCAAGCTCTTCCATAACTCCGTGAAGGGTCGAGACTGATTTCTTTTGGATTTTTTAAGCTACTTCCCTAACTGTTGCATGAGGATTAACAATAATTAAATCTCTCACCACCTCGAAAACAATTTCTTTTGGTCGTTTTGATCTGGAAGCGTCCGTTACGAAAAAATCGTAGTCGTAGTCGTAGAAAATCTTTTAAATCATTACTGGCAACTTTTTTCATTTGGCCCGTTTTCTTCATAAACATACTTTATTTTTTGGCTGGCTTCAGCCTGCCCTTTTGGAAATAATACAGCATAATATCCTTAAAATTATCTTTTTCGCTAATTTTTTCGGCTTTTCAAAATTTTTTTCTAAAACGCTGTAACCACTCGCTACTAGAACGAGAACATAAGTAAACAATAGTACACAGTTTAGAGATGGGTTGGGAGGAAGTTATGATAGTGTTTGAAGGATCTCTGCGAGGAGTGACGTATGGTGAACTAACGAATTAACCGAAGGAACTTTTTAAATGACCCGATATTTCGTACATAATGGCAAGATCCAAGCTTTATAAGGAAATAAAAGTTTCATCGAAATCAAAGCTTTAAGAGTGTTTTATTTAACTTTTCTTTTGAAACCGAAATGTGGATAAGCCGGTTTTACCCATGACTTCTGACGGGACATCCACCAATTGTTCATCCAAGACAAAATGATGTATAAGTGGTTATATGGCGATAATTAAATGTATTCTTTCAATGACTTAAAATGGCAAATGGTTAGAAGCAATTCCTGAGTCAGAAATGACATTAGCATCATCATCATTTTATACATTTAGATAAATCATATTAATTTTAACGTAATCTCCACCATATAGTGAAAACCTAAAACTGATAATTAGAAACGTCGATAATACATTCACCAATAACTTTTTTAGATTTTAATTTCGTTCCTTTTCTTTCAAGAGAATTACATTTTAAGTAATGAAAAATTTTCACTATTTATAATGCCCTCCCTTTAAAAGAAAAACTATATCACACTGGGAAAATAATTTTTAATATTTGATCACTGTTCGTGCCTGCAGTAGGGTTTAACATTCCAAACTCAATACCTACTTGAAAAAAGTCTCTTATCAGCTGCTGCCTTAGCTTTTTTTTGCACATGTTGGCTAAACATGAGATTTGTTTATCGAGTTTTTTTTGCCGTTTTCATTTTGATCTTACATTCATTTACTTAATTTATGTTCGTGGAATTGATTTTTTTCCATTGATATGCGAAAAATACTTGTAGTCTGGTAAAAATTGTATTAACTAAGAAAAAAAAGAGGAAAAAAATAACAGCAAAACTATTATGTTTAGCTGATGTTTTTAAGAGACTTCCATGAAATTGACCCTGAAAACCTGTATGAAATTAGGTCTGGCACTTGTTCCAATGGAATTTTGTACATCACACACTCGCTATAAAAATGTTGTATGCAATTATGATTTCATCACAAAACGAAACTCATCATATTCAAGAGGAGTCAATGTGTCTGGCCAAGAAATTAATAATACAAAACATAAATATGTGTGTAGCAGGAAATGGCAAGTTTAAAGCTTTAGGGGATTTTCTGTTAAGACAATTTAAAACTAAATTAAAATTATTCAAGCTATGAAAGAAAATTCAAAATGTTCTCAATTAAGGAAGTACCACATTACATAGATTTTATGATAAATGAACTGAACATGTTGAATATTTTTTTTTTTATTTATTTATTTAATAATCCGGCAATAACTTAACAGTTTTTGTGTTTTATTTCAAAATATTGCAACAACTAAATCTTGGTATTACATAAAGGTAAATTAATTGAATGAAGTTACAATCGATTTGGAAGGTAAAAAGGTTAAAAACCTTCATTTGCAAAACAAAATTAAATAGTAAAGCCAAACATTAAGAGAAAATTAGTGTTCATAGACTGATTATCTGCGAAGATGACCACTTATAGACACAAATTTTTAGTTTGATATATTCCCCTTATTAAGTTATTTATAAGTCGTTACATTTTCTTATTACGGAAAAAGGAGAATAGTTATCATTTTTTATTCTTTTAAAATTATCCTTAGAAAGTTCGTATCCTGTTTCGTCATATATCTCTCTTTCCTCTTATTGCAGAAAGGCTAGTTATTATTAAATCTTTCCAAATTACCCTTAAAAAAATCGTATCATGTTTTGTCATATACCACAGAAGTGCAGTTTGATAAATTCATCTTATTAAGTTATTTATAAGTCGCTACATTCTCTTATTACGGAAAA